>JBBPBX010033794.1:8891-33028 GCA_038048925.1 Garcialebias charrua
TAAACCGGATTTGGTGGAGCTACAATAATGGAGACTCTAGTGGCTTCCACTGTGAGACCCAACAGGGAGGACCAGCGTCCGCAGAGGTCCGACTGTCAAGTGGACTCAACTGAGAGACGGCTATCTGGATTTTTGAGCGCAACAGTCCGTCTCTGTGTGACTGCAAAATGGCAAACACAAATTTTGGTCCTTCAGCTTTCGATCTCCCAGAGATCACTCTCGCTCTTTGTCCTTCTCTTTCACTCTCTCACACACACATTCTTTCTCTCATTCCCATGCTTCCCAGTCTCATAGAGAGGTGTAAACAGAGCGCCGTTGGTGTTACCATGGCGAAGTCCGAATGCAGCCCAAGAATGGGGAATATGCTCTGCATGTGGAGAGACATACATGCTATACAGTAACGTTTCCACACACCCTCGCCGCAAAGCATGCATGGGCAATCTGTCCTAAATTATTTAGTTCTGTATGAAAACTTCGCAAAACCCTTAACGAAAAAAAAATCAATTTGTGTACATGATGGGTCACTTCCTCAGAGTTTGGTCCTCTTTTGTTTTGGAAACTGTGCAGTCATTAATGATTGATGGCAATATAGAAATGGGCTGCATTTCACATACAGTATTTGCTTAACTTGGATCTTAAAACGCTAGCAATCAGTGCAACTTTAAGATAATTAAACTCTCCCTTTATCTAAAAAGTGTTGTAACTGATCAAATGGATCTCCAGCACACACACAGTCCTAACACAGGCAGTTTCTACCAACTTCTTCTGGACAGAGAGCAACAAGCTTGACGTTTCTGACGACACGCAGTGAGATTCAGGTTTGAGCATGTCTGTCTGCTGCAAAACAACTGGCTTCAATCACATGTGGTGATTGAAAACACAGACAGAGGAGAACAATCAACATGACATTTTGTTCCTTGCCTGCACACACCCTGACACACACACACACACACACACCACACACAGATATTTTCTGCAGGAATCAAAATAATAAATCTCTCTTTGTACTATGATAAATTCCCTCTGAGTGCAGTACACAGTGTACCCTGCCCATGAAATATGGACCTCTGGGATCACAATCCTGCAGCGGTCATCTCTCACCGAACAGTTTATTGCTTTGATTAAAGGCGACTCTGCTACCAAACACCTAAAACACAAGACAACGGACATGCATAAACAACCAGGCTCACATGCGAGGACGTTTTTATGTATTTCACCTGTGCTTAAATATGCATCATGTCTTTGTTAAAAAGAATAATGTTTAGCTGATGCGTGCAATAAAAACAGTAGGAAACAGCAGCTTGTAGCTCATAATTGTCCCTGCAGTTCCTCTTCGATTTCAACTGCTCTGCGTTGTGTCTGCAGCCGTTTTGTCTGAACAGATGTGCTGGTCAATAATGGTTGACTCAAGTTCACTTGTCGTGATTCATGATGGCTAAAGTAAAATGGACAAAGTTTTCAAATCTTTGAGCCAACAACAACAGCCAGCAACAAAAGGTGCACTTGGTTAACCATCCAAAAAGCCAGCGTGAATTCAAATTTGTTTACAAAATGTCCATCAAAGGTCTAAAACAATCTCCATTTGTCTCGTAAAATTAAAGATTTGTGCCAAATCAGCTTTTCTTTCATTTTAATTTGACTTTGCCTCCTAAAATCCAAATAAAAACATTAAAATTCCCCCAGAAAGCCTTAAAATATGTTGATCAAAGGTGCTTTGATAGAATGGCAGAACTGGATCCTTAGAAACAAGTTGTTTAAAATTGAGGGATGACTTGTATACAGGGAGTCCTCGACTTACGAACGAGTTCCGGACTTAAGGACCGTTCGTAACCCGATTTTGACGTAAGTCGGAACCCATAGCACGTGCGTTCGTAAGTCCGGATTTTCGTTCGTAAGTTGGAAAATGTATGCTAGCGCTGCGCCAAACACCCGTTTTTCAACACAAACGTACATACTGGTTCATAAACATGCACAGAACTTTGCTTACAAACGGTTAGCTAACACACTATCATCTAAAAACACCTAAAAACACCTAAAAACACATACCAGTGCTGTATTTAATGTACAAATGTACTGTTCGCAAGTCCGTTCGTAAGTCCGAGTTGCCGTAAGTCGAGGACTCCCTGTACTTGCTTTAGGAAAATACAATATTACGAATGACACAAAAATATTTAGACACCTAATCTAAATGACTCAAATCAATAATGCTGAAAAAAACAAACGTTCGGAAATCAATCAATATTGCCATTCTATGTTTCTATAAGGCGGGGAGCTATTGTACAAAGTAGAAAAATTATTTGGCTTATTTTCTGTTAACAACAGATGTTTGAAGAAAAGGGAAAGAAACCGACATTATACTTAGTTCAGTCCAGTTCTGAATAAATAAGAGGGTTTTTCAAAGCCTGCACATGAATAGACAACACTCATTTCTAATCAAACTGCATCATTTCTGTGGATAATATACTAAAGCAAAACTGAACTGTGGAACAAGACTCAGAATATTTCAGAGCTAAGCTAGCCATGAACTGAATTTATAATCAGAATTCAACATAAATTAGTCTAAGAAGACTAAAATATTTGAAGAAAAAAAAAATCATACAAGCTCATCAGTGGATGCTGTTTTCTTAACTTTTTGCCCACATACACTGACTGAAACAGTGATTTTACTCAAATAAAATCCATTTCATTCAAGGCTGGAAAAGCAGGATAAATTATCAATCACTTCATCTGTTGCTGAGCTCGTCTGCTGCCAAAGACTCGACTCATTCTCTCAACGGATTAAGCCACTTTTGTCTGTTTACAATTTCATCAGTTTCTATGTTTGTATGCATGGCACAGCTTAGAAATCTTGTGTGAGTATGTGTGTGTGTGTGTGTTTTTTTCTTTACTTTGCCAACGTTGAAACGGGAGCCAAAGGGATTTTATCCACTGAGAGCAGTCGTTCAAAAACAGGCTGAAACTGTGCCGAGTTTTGGACTACGTTCACAGAGGCCATCTGCAAGCTGCTGCGCACCAAGAACTGAGGCGAGAGCTGGTCTGGGGGCACGATGATGGCAAAGCAGTGTGATGCTGGCCTCGGAATAAACAAGCCATTTAACTGGACAACCTTCATAAAAGCAACTATTGACGCCGCTCAGATTTCTGTTTTGTACTCTGGCCGTTGGCTCGCATTAACATTGATTTCAGAAGTTGTAATCGTCTCTGCTTTATGCCTTACACTGTCATTTAACGTTTACATGTCTTTATTGATATCCCATTAGAACATCCGATGGATGTTTCTGCATGCCGCCACTTGCAGCGTCCATGTAATTGACTGCAACGCTCCTCTCCGAGCCTGAATCAATGGTGGTCATCCGACTCTGTCTAATCTGAGGCAGCAGCCCCGCTCGCTCAGGGGTCACATACCATGACCATGTGTGAAAATTCCTGGCCACTTTAAGCAAGTACACATGACGGAGGCCAGCGCACCAGGTGGCATTCACACACAAACACATGTACGAGTCGACGCAGACAGGATTGCAGACTATGGCTCCTACACCCCACCAGCGCTCGCGCTCCCCATTCAGATATGCACACATGTGGACGCAGAAATCACTTTTAAATCCTCGGCACAACTGGTCGGCATACACCAGGCAGCACACACCCTTCGTCTTTCATTCACACGCATGCACACGGCTTCAATAAACCCTCTGTGTCTCGTTTTCCTGCCCGGCCCTTCAAGCCCCAGCTACCCCATGTGGAGCAGGTGGACGACAACACACACACACACACACAGGCTCTCTTTTCTCGCTCTGCTTCCTCTCACTTTCCACGCACCTCCTTTTAATGACCACGGATATGTTAAAAAGCTCTGCCACTTAAAGCAGCAGCCTCCCTTTGCCACTTAATTTGACATGCTTGGAAGGAAAACAAAGAAAGACCCCTATTGTGTCTTTTCAACAGTCTCCAATCAAGCCTGCCACTCAATTAGCCAAAGAAGGCGAAGAGAAAGAAAAAAATACTTCATAAAAATCCATTTATTAAGACCTTTCGTCAGAGCTACGGTGCTTCAGAATTTTATTTTGCACATTCAAACCTCAGAATAAGCTTCTACCCCACCGCCGAGCCTTGTTTTTCAGATTGCTTTCCTAGAGAAGATGTGAAACTACACAAATCTTTTCTAAAATACAAAAAGGAACAACAAAATATATGGATTTTTTTCCCCCATGTCTCCTCGTGGCGTGTAGTTGAGCTACATTTCCTCCAAAGATGAGTCACATCAGAAGAAGATGCACAGGTGAAAACAAATCGACGGAGGAACAGAAAGCAATAACGGCAGGTGACAGACGAAGAAGGAACATCCAAACAAAGCATCAGACGCTTAAAAATAAATCAATTTGTGCGTCCTGCCAACAAATAGAGGAAACAAACCTCTGTATTTGTTCTTTGTTACTGTTGGCGGCACAGACTGTGTATCAAGACTGTGCTTGGTGAATTTAGTCCCTAAATGATATTTATTTTTTTGTAGCGGGACAAAAAAATTCAACTTTTTGCTTTTATGTTTTTTTTTTACTCTTTTAAATTCTGCTATAAGAACATGTGAGGGTGTGCTTGGAAGTTAAAAACGCAAGGCTCAGGTCTCCAGGTAATCTGTACAAGGTAAAATAAGTTCAGGCAGATGAGAAAACTCAAAATAGAAAACAACATTAATTAGCAGTTTGATCTGATCAGACACTCCCGACTCCCCAAAATTAAAAAAATATTATTATTTGATGATGAAAAGCAGAAAGTGCATGAGTATTTGACTAATCTGCTTGTTCTTGCTCTAGTGCTTCAGGGGTTCCAGCCACGCTGGTCTCCTGAACGGTTCATACTGCTTGACTGCCTGTTCCCTGCAGATGTCCCACAAGAAAACAATTGTTTAAAAGTCCAACCTTGACCAGGTGAGCAGAGAGGACATGGACGGGGTGGGGAACTCTCATGGTCTGTTTCGTTTCATGATTAATTGGATTTGTAAATTTGTTTGAAATTGTCTTGGTTTTATGTCCTGTTCAAAAGTCATGCAAGCCTCACTTCCTGTTGTATTTTGTAGGGGCTGATCGTGGTTAGAAATCAGCAGACCTCATCATCGTTTGCCATATTTTCCGGTCTATAAGTCGCACCTTTTTGCTTAATTTGCATGCCCTGCGACTAATAGAGAGGTGAGACTTGTTTATGGATTTTCCCCTCATATTTTTAGATCAATTTTTGGCTCAGATATGACCGATTTTCATTTTGGCAAAAAAATGGTGCACTACCACTTTTGTCCGCTAGGGTATACCGACCGTTCCCACCTCATGTGTCCGACGGCAGCCTCCTCTGGTCGGACGCACTCTGTCGCTGCCCGGCCTCCTGCTCTGGAGGTATGAACTACTGTTAGCTTAGGGTTTGTTAGCAACGGGTACTATTTATCTAAATAACTCATGAACTAATGGACAGATTTTTATCAAACTTACAGAAAGTAATCACTACATGGACATTTACAAACTTTTACCTGTATGAGACATTTGAGATAAATTTCAATTTATTTATAATTTATTTTCGCAGCGCACGCGACTGTTTGGAAGACGTCAAAGCGAAACAACTTAAATCCAGCAGATTTAACCATTTCGTGAATTTATTAAGGAGCGTTAAGCTCAGTAACACTTTTGCTATAATGTCAGCTAAGAAATATATATATTTTAAGCGTTTATTTTGCTAAATTTTAAAGAAAATGCTGCAGTCCCACCCGTGCGGGTGCTCGTAGCGAAATTACTTTTTATATCCAGCTGATTTGACAATTGCGTTCATTTATTAAGGAAAAGTTCAGCTAAGACACATTTTTGCTATAATTTTCAGCAAACAAATCATTGTTTTTACCGTGTTAATCTTGTAAAGTCCTTCCGTGCTCGCTCGCTCCTGTGGCCACCATTTTCAGCAGGGCAAATGATGTGCTGACACGTCGCTTAGTGGTGACGCATAATAGATGCGACTTAAATAAAGGTGCGACATGTTTATGAATTTTTCCAATTTATTGCCAATAATTGGACAAAGCGACTTTTAGAGAGGTGAGACTTATCAGACGGAAAATATGGTACTTTGTCTTCTGCTTTACTCTATTTATTCTTGTCTAGTTGATCACTGTGGGTTTTCATTTTCATGTGTTGTCATGTAAGTTAGTTTGAATCCTGATCTTCCCACCAGCCTGCATTTGGGGTCTTTCAACCACTACCAGTAATAATACCATACTGAACAGTACTATCATGCATGCATCATACTATCACCCACCTGGCAGCGACATATAACGTCCTGTTCATGATGATGATGAGCTGGATGTCCAGTTTGTGCCGCTGCGTGTTGTTCCTTCCAGGTTTGTGTCCCACAAATGCTGGATACTGTTTTGTGTCTGTAAGAAAGGAACAAAGAGTACAACTTGTGGACATATCACAGCTTTTCTCAATTTTCCAGCGAACTTCGGTCAAACGTGAGCCCGCGTGTCCTTGCTAGATGAAAAACTACAGCCACAAAACTGTGGGCTGAGCTCTCGCCCATGCAACAACAACTTGTCAGATATAAATATGCTACACTGTATTGTGGCATTGCTCTATTGTTAGTGGCTTTAGATGAAAGCGTGTGGTTTCAGGAAATAGTCTGAGGCACGCAGGTTTGTATGAGGCTGGCTGGCTTGTGTTTTATGTCTCCAGGCCAGGACATACAGCGTTTACGCCCACAGAGAGAAGAACAAGACACGATCAACAGAAATATACAGAAGTAACAATGAACATATCTTTACAGCTTTCCTGAGCCTACACTATCACATAGAGCATAAGAAGGCCGACAGAACAGCAGATTATCCTTTGATGTTAGGTGGGCTCTGTTTCAAATGCTGCCTTAAGTCTTTTATTATAGTCTGTGTATAGAAGGCCTATCCTTGGGTGCCAATTTGCGCTTCGTGCCATGAGAATGCGTTCAGCTCAGGGAATGGTAGGGGTTGTAGAGGAGGAAAGGGTTGAGAGGGATGTGGAGGAGCAAAAGGATGGAACAAATGAGACAGATACAGAGAAGGAGGATCTGTAAAGTTGGAGACAAAGAGGGAAAGGAGTGAAAGCAGAGTGACTACTTGTAATGAGTGGAAGAGCAGTGCCCAAGTGGAGCTAGTGGAAAAGGAAAGAGAAGCAGAGAGGAAACGATTTACTTACAGTTTCCATGTGAGATGCTAATAGGCTCGCTGTCCTCAGGGAAGCCCGCCCTGGCTATTTGCAGTAGCGTGAAGTAGAGTACCAAGGCCTCTGACCTCATGGTCGCACCAACACTGCTGCTCCTCTGCTGAATATTTGGCTTAGCCTGTACAAGAAGAGGCACAAGTGGTACAATGATTAGTTGTAGGATAAAAAGGGTTGACAAACCCCACCGTTAACTGCATAATCGTTACCTCCACCTAACAAGGTTAAGTCTGGATTCTTCTTTGTTGAAATGTTTTGTCTTGTATCCAAAAACGACTTCTTCACTTTTGGATAAAAGTTGAAACGATTCAGCAAGTGGTGTCGTCTACGTATTTGTAGTGGGGTATACTGTGCTTAGAAACCAGAGTACACCGGTTAGTACAATGTAATCGTTAATTTATTTTGATTTTTAAGCATATTGAACATTTCAAAATTTCTCTGATGCTTATAGTACAACAAACTTTGTACAACAGTTGACTTTGTATTAAAAACTTGTTGTAGAATTTATAAAACAGTATCTAAGCAAAGCATTTTCAAGTATCAAGTAGTAAGTACAGAAGTATTAATTATACATGTTTTTAAACAGGTTGAACCAACTCATTGTGTCTACAAAATGTTCCAGATGTGTTGACAATGACACAAGCCCATGTCATGTGTCACTGCCAATGATACATGACATGGACTCGTGTCAATGGGAAATTTTAACTGAGTATACTGAAATCCCCAAGGATTTCTAGTGGGTATATTCCATATGCCTAGGTATCACATACCCCACTGGTTTCAACAAAGAAGAATCCAGATTTAACCCTGTTAGATTTATCTACCTGGATTACTGAGCATGCATCAGGACATTACCTCCACCCTTTGATGCCTTGAAGACATAGAAATGCAGAAAACAAGGAGGAAAGTCCCCAAAAAGTTCAGCTGGTTGTTTGTGCATTTTGTATTAGTCTGTTTCAGTCGGTCAGAGATATATTTATATGCATGTTCAATGACTCAAGTAAGCCATGGAGCTAGTGAAACAAAACTAATTGGATTAGGGAGGTAATATGCGTCATAGATCGATGTCAGACAGAGGAAGATCTCTGCGCTTCACCCTCCCCCTCGTTACTTTGCAGGAGAGCTCTTGTTAAGATGAACCTGCTGCAACATATCAACTGTGTGTGAAGATGAAGCAGGACAGAACCTTATTTCCCACCCGCCTGTCACAAGTGTGGCAATCTTGTTTCCCAAATGTGTGCATCAGAGTGGATATGAGTCTGGAGAACACTTCACTTCACCACAGTGGCGATTTACCAGCCACCTGGAGGGTTCCTGTGATTTCCCTTGTATTTGTCATTTCACTTGGTCTTAACTTACTATTATCAATCAGCAGACAAGGAAGCTACACAAAATTGTTTGTTTTTGTTGTTGTTTTATCATTATTTTACAATTTCTACAATTTTATAAAAATATGTTCACCGTTATAAAAGAAAAAAATTTTTTTTTTGCATCTTTCACCCACTCAGAGGTTGAACCCTCACTGCTACAAGCTTCGGCTCATTGATGACCTGACCATAAATGAGTTTTCTCATCCATATTTATGTTCTTATTGGGCTTCAGTAATGCCATGAAGTGGAATTTTGATGAAATTTCCAACACCAAAAAAAGTCAAGATTGCACATTTTACTGTCAAAATATGCATACATTTGCATCATTTTCTACCTTCAAGGTCTAAACATGAAACTGTGGTTCAAAATTCTTAAATTTAGCTCATTTGTAAACTCAAAGTTTTCTCAAGAGTATTGAATAATTCTTTAAAGCGCTGCAAAAATGAGAAAAATGTCAACAGGCAGATTGAACTATTGTTGCTTTGTTTTCAGGAATCACAACACGTTCAGAATAAAAGTAAAAAATAAAGATTTCTTTGTCAAATTAGAATAAAATGAAAGATGCTTATCTGCTAGCACATCGGATCTTAGCTCAATAGCTGTAAAACTGACTTAATTAAAGTCTTTTATGTGCTGATTAAGGTTAGTTAGATGTAGCAGCCATTTTAATTTGAAATCACTCCAAAAGTTAAACAGTTGTAGATTTCCATTCTAGTGTTTTCTAAAGTCAGTTCAATTGGTTTCAAAACTTAATCACTTGTTGCTTTGTTTTCAGAATCACATTTTCTAAACGTTCAGAATAAAAGTAAAAAACTAAGATTTCTTTGTCAAATCAGAATAAAATGAAAGACGCTTATCCGCTACAGTTTTGTACATATGATGATTTTAGTTGAATGCCATTTAAATTTGTACAGTGGTTTATGCAATATTTTTATTTTAGACAGAGTCAACACTCAATAATTAATGACAACATTTAAACAAAGATCCAGCAATTTATCAGCAGAATATTTGTTGATTAGTCTCAGCTACTACCACACCAAAACTTAGGTCAGTATTTGTAAAACTGAATGTGTTGTAGCCGTTTTGTTCTATGCAAATACAGTTGACTGTGGCAGCCATCTTGAATTGGATTGACTCTAAATAAAAGTTTATCAGTTGTAGGAGTACACCCGGTACCTTCTTCCTGTAAGTTTCATTAAAATCTGTGCATTGGTGCACAAGATCTTTTGTTAACAGACACCCAAATGGCACGTTTTATATGTTCTGAATCTGAATTTATTTTCATGAATGTTTTAATGTGAATTTGACAATTTTAAAACCCTGGAGGAATTTCAGGCCAACGTTTAAAGATAAATTCAAATAATTGCTGTAATGAACTGAATTTGTGAAAATGAAAGGTACTCACTGCAAACTATGAATCAAACATAGAAAAAGTTATCATAAACTCTATAAAATGATGCAGTTACACTGATACATCAGATTTAATGATGCAAGTCTGCAACATGGACCCACACTCAATGTAAACAAAGCACTCTGCTGAATCAGACAAAATCACATTGAAGCTTGAATCACGTGATGGATCTACATTAGACGAGCTGTAATCTACAAATATTCAGAGCTGGACATGTGGAGAGCCTCTGAGAAGACATTTATGTGGAAATATTAGAGTGAATCTTCAGCTAACGAGACAAAAACTAGAAAGACAAATACAAAGACAGTAGCTAAAATCTTTATCATCCAATTTCCCATTTTTGTGGTGGGTAATACAGATATTTAGAGCCCTTTATTATAGCTCAATATCTGTAAATTTGAAAAGAAAAATCACAGTAATGTCACTTTAATTGGTGATATGTGACTTATCCGGGCTGCTGATTATCCATGCTGCTGATTATCTCATGTTGCTGGTTATCTTTACCCATCTACTCACTAAACACTCATGTTCAGGCTGCTGTTTGATACATCATATTGTTTTAGCTTATTAGTGTTTAGTGTATATCTTAGATCCGTATGTACTGTTTCTTTGTATTTTTGAAAATGTTGCTATTTTTGGTGTAACTGGGACCTTGAGTACACAATTTCGTTCCAGCTCATGTACAACATGTGATGCGAACGACAATAAAGAAACTGAAACTTGAACTTGAACAATGAAATTATAAGCATAACAAAGAAAAATCCCTCAAATTTAAAACAGATATTTCCTCTTTCTTTAATTTTCTAATGGGACTGTATACAGTGAAGGAAGTTTTATTGCAAATGGCCAACACAGACTTGATGCAATGTTTTCGTCAAATCAAACCAGCTGAGCTGTGCTCACCGCAGTTTGAGGCAAACAATTACACCCATAAATCATCCTGGACAATTATTGCATCTGTAATCTAATCAAGAATAAAGCATTTAATTTGCATGAAGCACCTTCCATTTTTTTTCTGGGCTGAAGCTGCAGGGGTGAGATGTAGCTGGGTAGATCAGGGAGGGGCGGAGCTTCAGGGATGAAGAATTGAATAAAATAGTCGATTTCATTTGCTCCAGCCTGATAAAAGTTGTTTATCCCACGCTGTATTTTCATGCCCTATTGTATATCCAGGAGGAGAAAGAACAGGGGAGAGGAAAGAGGAGGAGGGGTTACTTTCTCTTTTCTCTGTCATGTCCCTCTAACCCTCTCTTCCCCCATCTTTCTTTCTCGCTCCATGCTCCTGTGAATCTCATTCAGGAGAAGAATGAAAACACCATTCACTGGTAGATTCATTTTAAAACTGAGGAGAATACCAATACCAAAGCCTGGATACAACCTTGATCTCCAAAGCTTCTCCATCTTCTCTCACTCACTGGCCTGCGTTTCTCATACTGACTTTTATTTTTTTTGAAGCTACAGTATAGGTTTTCTAGAAGAAAAATTTAAAGTGGTTTTTCTCACCTTTAACTTAAACCTCAACTAAGCTGCACATGTCAAGTTTCTCTAAACTGTAAACAGAAATTGGATTTCTCATGTACAGTAGATTAAAGCCTCTATGGGGGGTTAAAAACGAGAGTCTTTTCTGAACCTTGACCCAGCACTCTTCCCGTAATTGACTGATTGATGAGCAGGAAGCAGCACGAGAAAGAGAGGTTAGCCCTGAGGGAGAGAAAACGGCAAATGATGGATGGAGGATGCACTGACCAACAAAACAAGATCCGCCTCAGTACAGCCTGATAAATCCAAAACTGTGTTTTTAAACAAAACCCAATCTTGTCAGAATCATAAAATATGGCAATTACATACAGTTTTCATACAGTTTTCACAGATCTGCTGATCATTTGGGGCTAAAGGACAATCTTTCAGCTGCAACAGTGGATTTTAATTTGATGCTAGAACGCATCATCTCCCATGATGCACAAAACAAATTGAGCACAAAATGACTTAAGTGAAACCTCCACACCTTCCAGCCGCCCTCTCATTACCAGCCGCGACACGTGAGTGAGAGGATGGAGCAAGACACAGTCGGTCTTTAGCGAATTACACAGTTTGCATGGACGAGCAATTTGCTTCTTTAAGTGTGGAAGTGTGACTGAGTGTTTCAGGCGCTGATCTAAAATGCTACGTTTTGCGCAGCGGTGTTTAGATGCTCACACACACTGAGAACATCAGGATTTGAAATTTGAGAATTAAAGCAATGCTCACAGTCTCCAGTGACAAATCACCCCAAAAAACACAGAGCGGAGGTGGGAATATGTGGATTTTTGTTCCTGTAGGAGCAAAGAAAATATTTTTTTCAAGGCTTAGCCTTTCTTTAAAGAGTGCGTTTCTCTCGACACTTTCTTGCAAAAGTTATAGTCGAGGATTTTCTTACTCTGAGAAATGGAAGTAGCCTGTAGCATTTGATTATATTTGGCTGTAGTGTACATCTTAAGTTAAGATTAATCCAATGGTTAATCAGCTGTCGGTAAACAAGGACTAAATCTTGAACGGTTCATTAAAATGTGTCCAGCAGTTCATAAACTATTTTGCTGTGGAATAATTTGGAAAATGATACTAAATATGCCAGATCTGTGTCTGTGTTCAAGAAAATGGTTAAATCTAAGGTGTTGACAAAATACAAAAATGCCTAAAATGCTGTTTTATTGTATATTGTATTGTAAACTATTGGACTGGTTATGAAGTTGATATTGTTATTCATTTACTCATTGAGAAATAGTAATTGACTCTGTTTTTGTTATTATAGATTAATTTGCTCGTGTAATTGAGAAGAAAAGGGGCAGTTAAAATAAGATTTTTTTCTTCTCACTGCCTCCTTTCATTTTATGTTCATTTTTTATTTTTCCAACTTTTTTCTTTTATACTGTATGTAAAGTTATTTTTGTATTGAATGTAAAATGAATAAATAAACTAAATTAAACTAAAATAAACTAAACTAAAACTAACAGACAAACTGGGTTGACACCAACAGGCAATCTTGAAGTTTTTAACAAAGATCTTGCTCCATGACGGTTTGTCATGTTTCATGAATGACTCTCAGCAACATGGAAACAAAATTTTAGCGCAACACTTATAAAAATGACTGAACTGTAGTCATTTTGTGTCTTCTAATGTGAGTCAGCTGTGGAGGCAAATATAATTAGATTTGCTCCTAAAAAAAAATCTGCTGTAAAGTAGCATCTAGTGATCATTTCATAAAGGTTTCAATTCAAATACAGTGGTTCATGAGATATTTTGCCAACAAACAGACTGTAGTGACTAAAAATAGAAAAAGACTACATTTTGAACAGACTGTGAAATATAATTGCGCTCAGAATTTGTGTTAGATCAGTCTCAGCTACCACCACATAAAACAAAAGGTGGTTTTCTGTCAAATTGGTCAAGATAAAATTAGTTTTTAAGCCATTTTATTGTTTATCATTTATTGTTTATCATTTATCGTTTTATTGTGCGATAAAAATCATTTTTATGCAATTTTATCGTGCGAGAAAATCGTTTTTATGTAAGCTCAGCTAATTTTGTTGGCCACCTTGAATTGTCTTCACTTCGAAAGTTAATAAGTTGTATGTGTTAACACAGTGATTACTTTCTACAAGTTTCATTACATTATGTCCACTGGTTTATGAGGTTTTTACAAACACTACAGACCAACAAACAAAACGAACAACATGTTCACCTTAGGGCTTTAATAAACTACTCGAGTAATCGACAAATTGATTACTTGGACCTCTATCGAGTTTTATAATTTCAAGTTGAGTATTCGTAGTGACGTCATCACGCCGCAGTTACAGAACAGAAAATGAATCAACTTCCTGTTTGGAGCGCGTTGCGAACCCGTGTTACACCATATTCTGTGACCACCGTGTATTGTGACCGTAGGGGGCGGTGTTGCATGAACTTTTGCAGGTCACAGAATATGGTGCAACACCGGGTCCAATCGACCGAACCAGAACCAGCTTCCTCTGACGTTGTTAATAAAAGGCAAAAAATATAAATCTTTAAACCTACAAAAACCTATTAACATATGAATCTCTAAAACTAAACCTAATGCGCAGCACCACAGGTGGTGGTGTGGTGTGGTCAACCGCCCCACTGTTTTTAGTTTCGTTTTTGACGTGCCGCACATTTTTTCACTTTTGCAGCTTAATAATAATAACTAACAGTTTTGAGTTTCCTGTGACTTATTTGCTGTAAGATAAATGGTAGGAGCCTAATACTGTATATACTCCCAATGTTTTGTTGGTCTTTTTTTGTAAAGAATAATTTATAATAAAAAAATTGCGGTTTTAATTAGTTAGTTATTTTTTGCATATTGAGATCCTATGACATCATCAATTACTCGAGCACTACTCGAGTATTGTTATGTTAATGTCGAGTTTTAAAATGATGTACTCGTTCAACCCCTAGTTCACCTTCATCTTCTACAGTGGGTGATAAGAATTAACAGTGATTCTCTGTACTGTACCTCACACTTTCTTTTCATGTAAATACTTTGAAGAATCTTTCCTGCTATTCCTTCTCCCTTTCCTCCAAAGTTAAAGCAGTGACGTGCGCATACTCGCACATGTGAGAGCAGAAAGAGAAAAGATGGAGGGCTTAATCAAGCCGGATGCTGGCAGGAGGCACCAGCAGGTAATAAAAACACAAAGACCCCCCAGTAATTCACTGTGTGTGCACCACGCCTTCTCATGACTTCATGCACACAAGCAATAACCTTGTAACCTTGCAGAAGACTTTAATTAGAAAAAAAATACAACAAAAAACATGATTTAAAACTATAACAAAACTCGAAGCCGGCAGCCAATCACACAGATGCGCGCAGGGCACCCCACGCCGAAGGGGGCAGCTGAACCGTGCTGCATTAGCTTCAACAATAAACACATTTTCCAACTTAATGAGTTTATCGTCGTTCTTGCGTCAACACGTTAGCTATGGCTGCTTGGAGCCAAAACATTCACACAATAACACATTCATTTAAATGACAAGGTCAGCCGCAGCGGGCTCCAGGTGAGGAAGGAAACGTTAGCCGTCGCTTTTGTTCCGCAGACTGGATCGAAGCACAAACAGATGAACGAGAAGATTGGTTCCCCCCCAAATACAAACAAGTAATTAGTTCATCTTTAGAGGGTCCCAGCTGTTCATCTTTTGAAGCCCACACAGCGCCGGGACTAAGCGTGCAATGAAGTGAAAGATGGCTGTTTGATTGCAGCTGAGTGGACCTGTTGCTGATTGATGCTTCTGATTCGGAAACCGATTTCACAAAAAACAACCAAACCAAATGTTTCTTAGCTCAGACAGCACCTGGTTACAATCTGCTGACTTCAGGTTGCCTGCACTCTGATCAGAAAAGGGATTATTGTTGCGATGTTACAGATACAGGAACAGGAAGGTGGTCTTTCAGGATGGATTGGTGGGAACTTTTTTCCTTGCTGGTTTCTTTTAATCACAACCCAAACTGTGCACTAACGTTCATCATGTGGTTGCTATTACATTAATGTAACCGGGACAACCACAATTTCTTTACCCCAAACACTGCTCTGGTTTTAACTTAACCATCATCATTCTTTAATTTATTCAAACTATTCCAGAGCGAAACTTAACTGAAGCTTTACCAAAAGTCTGTACGATCAGAAAGCAGTTGGCTAACGGAGATAAAACATTTCCGTAACTGTTTGTGCGTTTAACTGAACTCTTTAAGCAAAGCGGGGCTGATTGTTGGCTGACTCTGTTGCAGTGTGCTGGAAGCTGATTTAATCTTGTGCATACTGGCGTCAGATTATAAAACCTGATCAGACTGCAGTTACAAACATCACCGAAGCGTTTTGAGTTTGTATTTGAGCGATTTTTATCAGAGGTCCTATTGCATAACTCAGATGGATGTATAAAATGTCAAATAACACTACTGAACTAATTCCCCTTGTGTTTGAGATGTTCTTTCTGTATTCTGCCACATCAGATGACATTTTAAGCCTTAAAGCTTATTTATTGAGGAAAAAGAAGTCTTGTTATTTTGTCTTCCGGTTTTCAATCACTTAAATCTGTCAGAAATGCTCCATGTCATGATTTTAAAGCGGCAGCTTCTTGTAAATTCTGTTTGACAGCTTTCATGCGACTGCCGACTTCTTGTGTTTGTATTTGGCAGTCTGGATAATGTTCGCAAATTGATTCTGAAGGGTTCACAGAAAACAGGAATACCAGAGAAAAGAGTTTTTTTTTTTTTCCTTAGTTACAACATTTAGTGGCGGTGCTGCCTTGTGCATTTTGTAAATTTGGTGCAAAAGCTTTATGTCAGTGTTTCTTTCATTGGTCAAATAATTTTGAGTAGTATAACTGAACAATGCTGAGGCATATTTGGTCCTTGGATACTAACCATTTCTTAAAAAGAGACTCCAAAGCAAGCCATCCAGTCATAATTGTGTTGCTTACAGATCTACCTGCAGTGTGCTCAAGTGACACTCAAAATATTAAAATACTCTACTAGATAAACCAATCCTCTAAACATCAGTAGACGTTGCAGAAATGATACCTGAGTAATTGTAACGGTTGGGAAGTGCATTGCTTTGTGGCTGCCGGAGCTAATAAAAGCTGAGGCAGATGAATACACAGCAACGAGATATACTTCTAACCACTTCAGTAGGCCGACTTAAATCATTATAGACTAGATATAGACCTGATATACAGATGTGAATGCAGCACTCATCTCAAAACACGAGACTAAACTAAAACCAGACACCACTTTCCTAAAGAGTCCTTGAACACCGTCAGCTGTGATACCTGTTAAAGCAAGATGGAGTACAGAGTGTTTTGGGTGTTGAGTGAAAATGGGAAAAAATTAGACCAAGCACTTTGGAAGTTAGACAGACAGCAAGGCATAAATAAAACACTGGAGCTAACATAAAGAAGAAAAATGGGCCACATCCAAACACCTAAGGCTCCCAAATGAGTAGGATCAGCTTGCAGGTGTTTACACTTGTCAGTCCAGACCAGATAAATTAGACTGAAATGACAGGAGGAGCTGCCTAAACCCAGGAGGCCATGATAAGAAGAGGCAATGGGAAAAACGGAGAAGAGAAACTGTATTTTCTGAGAACAAGAAAACCAGCAAAACTGGCAACCAATGCAAACACATTAATGTGGACAGACCCGCATGAGCTACCAACTAAAGCATACATGTGTTTTTCCTCTCCTCTCCAGTTTCCTTACATGTTGCTTCCAAAAAAAGTATCTGTTCGGAGGCAATCCATCATGGTTTGTATATTAAAAGAAAAGGAAGTAGACTTGAATGAGGCACCCTGTCGCTGGATGCCAGTTATTAAAACAAAAGTCCAAAACGCAAGAGGTGATGGATTGAGTCTGGAAGCCAGCCACAGACAGCTCAAAAGCGAGACGGGAAAAGAAAAGGCATAAGAGGCAAAAGTAATGTGAGAACAACATCAACTTAACAAAGACATTAAAGATTTACAGATAAGCTGCAGTATTTATACGATACTGTTCTAAGAGCCATTAAGCCCGGTCATCTCCAGGATTCAATTATCTTTCACAAAGTAATGAATATCCATTTTCAAGACTGATTGAGGAGTCAGGACGAGGAGAATAAAAATCAACTCAAAAAATGGCATGAGGAAAGGAAGAGAAAGGTGTTCATTGTCAGAGAATAATCCAAAGTAAACTGACATCATATCAACCTTGCCACGAGCAGATTTTCACCGAGAACAAGGATAAGAGGAGACAAAACCACTCTGAGTTGTTTTAAAGTAGGTCAAGAGCTGAGGCAGCAACAAATTTCCTCCAAAAAAACTTTGAAAATGATCTCAAATTCAGCATGGACAAAAAATGGTTACAAAGTGGAACATTGACCCAAAGCAGTCCCTAAAGGGGCTGCAATTTACTGCTAGAATGACTTAACTAGCATGATGCTCAGCAGGTAAACTAAAACAAGACCAATAATACACCTGCAAGCTTTCTGTATCGCCTGAAATTAGAGCTAACAATTCATTCAAAATTGAAACATTTGAACACTTTTACCACTGTGAATAAATAATAAAAAGTAACTGAATAAAATACTTGGTTATTGTGTTTTGTTAGCTCATGAAACAAACTCGGTTTTGTCGTTTTCTCATGGTTGAGTCCAACAGCGCTCTTAGACATCCTGAACCAGTTCACACCCACCTTCCTTCCTCTGCAGCCCACTCCTGTTGTACAGCGTGGAATAGCTGGAGATGCATTTAGCATTTTATTTATTATTATTATTATTTTAGTCATCCAAAGCTACTCAGCACCTTGGAACAAAAATCCTACCTTTGAGCGGAATATCTTTAGAACAAAAACAGACACACTAGTGCATCAGGACGTTGTTCACACTAACAGTTTAAACATATTCTCTAATACTGTACACATATGTCAAAGTCAAGGCCCGCGGGCCGGATTTGGCCCGCGAATTAATTATCTATGGCCCACTGGATGACATTAATTACTTAGCAAATGTAAAACTATTTCGTTAGTTTAGTTAGTTTTACGTTGGACATTCGAGCTCTGGGGCTTCAGCGGGACGCCACTCTCACTGAACCGAAACAGGGAGACCGACTGCGGCCAGCTGCGTTCAGTCCGACCCGCTGTCTGACCATCTCATAGGAGGGACAGGATGAGAGCGGATGACCGAAATCAGAGCGCCCGACCCGGATGGAAAGAGAAAAACACACCGCTGAAGCCACGGAGCTCAAATGTTCACTGAGAAGTTGCTAAACTTCATCATAATTAATGACCAACAGCTATCAGCTGTAGAAAATGAAGGATTTCGCAGCTTGATGCTTGCAGCCAACAGTAAACAATCATAAAAAAGCATATTAATTAAAAATCATGAGAAAACTGTATTTAAAAAAAACGAAACATAAACAGCTACATTATAAAACAATGTAAAATACTAATAACAGGAACATGTCTGTGTTGATTTATGCCAAGAACTTAGCAGATGTAAAGCTATTTAATATTTTATTTAATTCATTTATTCATTCATTTAAAAGAGACGGAATAAAACAATCAAAAAGAAAACACTGAATGAAAAGAGTGCAGAAAGAAGAAAAAAATTGTATCACCCCCTTATAATAAACATTGAACCAGTCCGGCCCTTGGCTTGTTGCAATTTTGTTTTTTTGGCCCTCTGTGTATTTGACTTTGACACCCCTGCTCTAATATGATCACTGTCTTTTTTAAAGTCACAGGTTTTAACTCATATTGGATAAGCTAAAACACAAATATTTATCAAAACATGTTTTCTTAGTCTAGTACAGTAGTCCCTCGTTTATCACGGGGGATCCGTACCCTGAAGCCCCACAATAAGTGAAAAATCACGAAGTAGGAATAGTAGTACGAGTAGAAAGTAGTAGTTTATTTTAGTATATATATTCTAAACAATGTTTCTAAACTCTAAACACTTAAAGAGCACAGAATGTCATGATTTCCCTCTCCTTGCTGATCTCAGCCACCTGCAAGCCTCTTGGCCACTTCTATGCTCTGCATGGAGAACAGCTGATCAGCTGCAGCAGGAAGTTTGTCCTGCAGCATGGGCTGCATAAAGGTGCAGGAGGACGCTTTTTCTGCAGCTCTGGGCCGCACAAAGGTGCAGCAGGTGCTAAATAATTTAAAATAATTTATTTTAAATAAAAATTCCATGCCGATCGTGCGTCTCATCCATCAATCAACCATCATATTGTCATATTCAATCTTATTTCGAAAAACCACCATAGAGCGAGTCTGCGAAAGACAAACCGCGAAGTAGAGAGGGACTACTTTATTTAAAATTTTGTGACATCTACTGGCAGAGGTGGGCGCCAGACCGCTAGGGAGCGCAAAAGCGCTAATCCGCTTACAGCGGACCTAAACAATTTGTTAGCTTTACAGCGGATTGACTAACTTTTATAATTCATAAGCGGATTTGCGCTATTTTTATTTAAAATGCAGTACCGATAATAACTAATTATCTATCAGTAAAAACGAAAAAACTTATTTACGGGCCCGGACGACTGCTAACAGACCATATCCTGTCAGCGCCGGATGTGGTCCGTGACAAAAAAGCGTCCCCCTCAGTCTCTTGGCTAGAGAGAGCGCAGTTAGCAGCCAGTGTGTTACTCTGCAGCCTTATTGCTTGTTTTCGAAGAGTCAGACGAAGAGTTTTTAACATGGAGGGTGAACTTATGGATGTTTCTCAGCGGCCTACGCGACGCGTCTGGATTTAAAAAAGTAGTTCGCCATTTGCCCTCTTCAAAATGGCAGCCGCGACGGCCACAGAAGCTAAGAACTTTCCAAGAAAACACAGTAAAAACAATGGCCCTCATTCACGAAAATGTTCGTATTTTTATCCTAAATTTCTCCTACTTTTGTTCGTACGAAGCGTTCGTACGAACATGCCACGTCAGATTCAACAAACACTTCTATCGTCAGGAAACGTTGCTTAAATAAGGATGAATCCCACCTGTCCTATTCACCTGCTCGTGCACGCGAGAGGTTATTTACATAATTCCCACCCCTCTGAACACCATATAAGGATATAGTTTCCTGCCTTTTGACAGCAGGAAGTGTCCATTCATTCAAACTCAAGAAGTAAAAGGAGGAACTTCACGCGTTCGGAGATCTGCTCTCAGTCGCGCTGTGGCGCTGTTAAAGTGTTGAACCAAACTGATGACTAAAGACGTGTTTCTTGAAGAAATTTGCAGAAATGTGTATTTCTTACACTTTAAGCACAAGTTTTATACTGAAATCATGTTTTGCAGCACAAATGAGTCATGCGCGCTCCTTTTGGTCAGCGCGCAACCACATTCTGCAGGTTATATTTCGAATCAGATATAATAATCTATTGCTCCGATGGTGTTTGGCACAGCAGTCCAGCAATAGCATGAAAATCAGTCTTAATTCGTACTTGTTCTGCGGCGGTGTATGGGAATTTTATGTACCTGGGTGTTAATATGAGGAGCGGCTTTGATGACCAAGGGGAGCGCACGACTCACTGAAGCCTGCGCGACACACCAGACAAATTAAACTTAAAATTATAATTCTAATTCAAACAGAATAACCTATTGTCAAGAATAATTATGGTGCGTGATTTTTTTAAACCCAAAATATTTTCTAAATAACGAAATATGAAGTTATTAGTGAAGGAAATCCATCTGGATAACAGCGGACCGACTGCTCGTAAATTTACGACAGGTCCGGACCACTCGTAAATTTTGTTCGTATCTGAGAAAAATCCTAGGATACGAAAACATTGTTGAATGCCACAAATGATCCTAAATCGCTCGTACGCACAGTTAAAGAACAAATCTGTGCGTACGAACGGTTCGTGAATGAGGGCCAATTATTTCTTTACTGAGAAAAAATATATTTCTTATCTGACTTTAGAGATAGGGTGAGAAGCTCAGTCATCCGGGAGGGACTCGGAGTAGAGCCGCTGCTTCTCCACATCGAGAGGAGCCAGTTGAGGTGGCTCGGGCATCTGGTTAGGATGCCTCCTGGACGCCTCCCTGGTGAGGTGTTCCGGGCATGTCCCACCGGGAGGAGACCCAGAGGAAGACCCAGGATGCGCTGGAGGGACTATGTTTCTCGGCTGGCCTGGGAACGCCTTGGGATTCCCCCGGAGGAGCTGCTCCAAGTGGCTGGGGAGAGGGAAGTCTGGGCCTCCCTACTTAGGCTGCTACCCCCGCGACCCGACCCCGGATAAGCGGAAGAAGATGGATGGATGGATGGATCTGACTTATAGCACAAGGTTTTTCTGAGCTTAACCGGTTCAAATGGTCCAATCTGCTGGATTTAAAAAAGTAGTTCGCCATTTGCCCTCTTCAAAATGGCGGTTAGCGTGTTAGCATTAGCGTCCGCTAGCATTGCTAATACATAAGTGCTTTTGAAATTGCGGACCTAAATAAATCAATAAGTGCTTTAGAAATAGCGGAACAAATTTTTGGATTAGCGCTGCCCAGCACTGTCTACTGGCAAATGTACAGATTGCAACCAAAAAATTGCTCTCGTGTCGACCATGTAGGAAAAAATGACTGTTAATGCGAATAATACAAGACACTTAAACGTGATCACGTGTTTTCCCTTAGGTGTTCAATTGATGCAAAAATATATATAAAAAATAGCTGAAATAAAAATTTCACTAGTTGCTTTACGGATTTTGATGTTTTCTGAAATAAAGAAGAGAAAGGCAAACTGTCAACTAAGCAGTCATTTACCCTTTCTTTATAAAGTGTTGAACCAAACTGATGACTAAAGACGTGTTTCTTGAAGAAATTTGCAGAAATGTGTATTTCTTACACTTTAAGCACAAGTTTTATACTGAAATCATTTTATGTTGAGAAATGACAGAGTTGTAACTGTTTTGATTAAATATTTAAAATATATGCATGCACAATCTAATGCAATGTTACATCAGGGTCCATGTTGGGAATGACTCTCAGCTACTACTGCATCAAATTTCAGCTCAATATCTGTAAAAGTAAGTTGTAGTCATTTTTACGTTGAGAAATGTTAATTTTGACAGCCATCTTGAATAGGGAAACTCCAGAAGTGAATATGTTATAGCTGTACATCCAGTGATCACTTTCTGAAAGTTTCATTAAGACCCTTTCACTGGTTTATGAGATATTTTGCTAAAACACTAACAAGGTTGACACCAACAGTCAAAGCTGATGATTTAAACAAATATACTGCACAATGAGTTGTACATAAAATGGACTGAGTTAGCCAATTTTTGTGTTTAAGGTCAGTAAGCCTTGGCGGCCATCTTTAAATCAGTTATTACCAAAGGTAATGCATTGTAGATGTATACCCTGTGATTATCTTATACAAGATTAATTCCAATTTGTCCTGTGGTTCACAATATATTTTGTTATTGGCTGTATGCTCACACACATGCATACAAGAGCAAATACGTTATTGGCCACCTTTTGCCGTTTTCGCGGTGGGCGATACTTCAAATCAAAGGTTTTCGCTGTCTTGCCGCTTCTCTCCGTGTCTTCTCATGCACTCTGTCACCTCACTGCAGACTTAATAAAACCCCTTGATATGTTTTTTCATTCAACCTTTATTTATACAGGCTAGCCTCGTTGAGTCACGGGGACTCATTTACAAGAGGGACCTGTCTCACTCACACCAAACAACCATCCACTCTCACACTCACACCTAGGGTCAATTTAGAGTCACCAATCAGCCTAAGCATGTTTTTTGGTCTGTGGGAGGAAACCGGAGTACCCGGAGGAAACCCACGCATGCACGGGGAGAACATGCAAACTCCACCCAGAAAGGCCCCGGACCGGGATTTGAACCGGCAACCTTCTCGCTGAGAGGCAGCAGCTCTACCAGTTGTGCCACCGTGCTGCCCACCGTGCTGCCGGCAGCTTGAAAATAATCCGAGTATGCTCCTCCATTTGTTTGCCTGGAAAAAGCATTTCTGAATTTCTGTAAAAACCCCATTCAATCACACAAACAAACAAAAAGCTCAACTCCTATCACACACGTCTGGTGTTCCAGACACTGTCCTACCAAAAAGAACGAGGTTACGCGTTTAAATATCAGAACCTTTTTCAGGCCTGTCAGTCACCGGTTGGGATGATACAAGCGGGGAGTCTAATCACTCTGGATGCAGCTGATACAGAGCTGTGTGGGCAAAGCAGAGAAAATTGCTACTGATAAGGTAAAGCTTGGTCGCACATGGTCTCCTCTGCCTCTCTTTTGATCCAATTATCTCTTTGGCCAACTCTGTCTGCCTTTTAATGTACATTCTGCCATCCATCCCCCTGTTTATTACCCTTTGTAATATCAAGCAATGCTTTATATTCCAGGTGGTCACTTAAAGCTAAGTTTGATCCTTTAAATCAAGCAAAACAAATGATAAAACAGCAGTACAATATGTTAGTGTCACTGGAAAAAATTCCACATTAAGTCCACAAAGACAAATCCTGGCATGACGGAGGCAGCACCCCATGCAGTCGCGATCAGAGTGTTGAAACTGTCACAGAGCATAATGCACATTTTACTTGAAAACGCACTTTACGAAGGCCGACTGCAGGGTGCCTTCAGGCAGCACTCTGCAATTTTATGCTATGC
>JBBPBX010033795.1:0-11778 GCA_038048925.1 Garcialebias charrua
CTGGTCAGTAGTCAGTGTTCTGGACTCCTCTGCCCCTTCCTGTCCGCGTGGAACCAATCTCGGTGGGACCTCCAAATTGTTGGCGTTGCTTTCTCATTCGCCCAGAGCTCATTGTTTGGTTTCACTTTGGATAGAAAAGGGATACACTGAAAAACGACAGACGCGCACTTTAAAGTTCCAAGCCAGTTTTAATAATCATAAGTTTAAAAGTCACAGAATACATTTGTTCTATTTCTAAAAGCCATTATATTTGATTAAAATACGTGGACAGTGAGAGGAAAAGAGAGAGAAAGGGAGGAGGTAGGGAGAGAGGGGGAAGAAAGGAGCATTGAAAATGCACATTTTCAAGGGAGACCCCACATACGACCTTGATGGGCTGCTTTTCCCCGTGGCCGGCTTCTTGCGTTGACTCATGGAGGAGGAAAAACTCATGGTTTTTATTCTTTTGTAGGGCGTTGCCTGCCTTAACCAATAAGAGAAGTTTCTGCTTTAAAGACTGTTGTCCTCCTTTACTGCCAGAAAGCCCCTCAGGGGGGTTTCAGCTTACTCTGGTCTTCGCAGGTTTGAGAGGGGGAAGGGCACTGACACATTGATGACTAAAACTACGTATAATGCTGAGTATTTATAAACAAGACCATTAAGTGACCAATTAGTGTAACTGGACATTAAATTACATAAAAAAATCCTACACTACACACATAGATCAGAACAGTTCTGATATTTTTCTGACTGAGCAAACATCCAGGGTAAGAAATGAGGCTTTCAGTAGATTTCCCCACAACTATATATCTTCAAAGTCGTAAAACTGACAAACAGGCACCAGGTCCCCCCGCGTGCCCCAAGCCTGCAGGACAGACACAAACTGAGCATTCCTTGAGAACCTCACCAGAGCAGATTTTACGAGAGAGAGAGAGACTGGTCATTTTAACACTGTTTGAAAACCCCTTTTGGAGAATAAAAACACGAAGACAAAGATATTTTTTATTTCATAACAAACCCCCTTTGGACCTCAATTCCTGAGGTCCATCTCAAAAGAAATAAAATCACACACCTAATAACGCAGCTAAACGCATATATACACAATATTCAATCAGTTTTTTCAAAATCCTCCAAGTTATAGTTTTTTAACAAAAGCAGTTGCCGCATCACTTCAGGATCTCTTTTCTCCAGAGTGGACGTGATAAGTCTAACCGTCAAAGACCTTAAACAAGGCACACAGCAGCACCCGCAAGTTATAAGTATGCCTAAGAAAATAGCCAATGATACCATTATAGATACAAACACCTGTTTCCAGGGGCCGAAGATCTTTATCAGCCAATTGTCCAGTGGGTCGTCCAGACCCGAATGAATTTATTAATATGCAAATTGTAGAATATAAGGAAATATATGCAAACTACGAACGATAATAATAGTAAGCGCTTTAGGATATTGCAGAATTATAAAACTTGAGTTTCCCAAGTTCCTCCTCCAACAGCAAGGCAGTTGTCTCCCTTGAACATACACTCAAAAAAAAAAAGAGAAAGAACACAAGATTTATATCACCATCACAGAAACATTAATATACTTTTTGAATGTGCCACACGTACTCAGAGGCATTCCCCTGGAACTGTTAACAGCTACTCAGGGCAGACCCCCGGGTTGCTCGGGAATGTCCTCCTATGTCCCCGAGTTTTCTTCGTGTAATGTGAAACTCTAATATGTAATGTTTTTATCTTTCTAGGTGTCTGTGCTATGTGTGGATATTCGAGTATCGAGTGGCCCCATAAAACAGAGTCCTTCTTGGCCCGCACGCAACTTTATTCGACTACTTTTGTCTATCAAGGCACGAGAGTTCGAATGCGACCTCTTCTTGTCGTCCAGCCCAATCCTTTAGCTCCTTCCTGGTTCACAGGCTGGAGCACACTGAACCGTGTGGATCCCCTGGCATTGACACGCACTGCCTGTGGTGTGCGTTCAGCGACCCCACACGGGTCCGTACTTGACCAGGGCTGTCTGGTCTTGCCTCCTGTGAAATCTGTTTGAGAAAATCTAAACCACAAACTTTCGACTTGTTCGACTACAACAGGGCCTTCTTGGTTTAACCCAATTCACTCATCTGAGAGAAGACCCAAACGTGGGTAAATCCATGTGAGTTAAATTATTCTCTACTGTCTATCCATAAACCCACTCATAATGGTGCTGATAAATCAGATTCTAAAACGTAAGCCAATTTCTCCAATGTTCTATTAAAATTTATACCCGGAAATGTGCAATAAAACAAAAATAGAGTTCCATCCTTACCCCCTCAGCTGGAGCATTTCCAGGAACCACCTATAATAAACAGAATGTGCCATAGCAAACAACACCCAAAATTATAAATCAGTAGTACAAAGAATGAATCATGCATGTTAGTTGGGTTTGGGAGAGACTTAATCTTCATTAGGGTTAATTATGAGTAGTTCTGAGGCGGTTCATACTTACAAAAATACTGTACCTTTTCACTCAGCTTATAGCAGAAATTACACACATAAAAGTAACATAGCAAGCGGCGGCAGAGCATAATTTAAAAAAGTAACATAGCAAGCGGCGGCAGAGCATAATTCAAAAAAGTAACATAGCAAGCGGCGGCCGAGCATAATTCACAAAACATTGTACACCTGTGGTTCTATACACCTTCTTCCTGAGTCAATACGTCACATGTCGTATAGTCAAGTCAATTGCGTATAAATCTACAGAACCACCATATTCCTAAACACCCTCTGATCAGGTCCACTTCAGGTTTGAGTGGTTTGAGCCTGCAGGCCAGAAGACATTTCCAAGGGGCGTCCCCCATCCTGCTTCACACACATTTCACAGAGGAAAAAACATTGTTGTTAATTGCTCATATAAACCTTTAACATTGTTGTTAATTGCTCATATAAACTTTTAATACGCCTCATGCTGTATGAGTGACGATTTTGTTCATTCCAAATCTAAAACCTCTGTATAACTAATAAACTAACCCTTTCCTCAGTTGTCTTCCTATTTAGGAATATGCTTGCATCACTACTTCCTCCATGACATGATTAAAGAAAATAAAACGTTCAAAACCGATGCCGCCTCAATATCGACGCAAGTGAATTTTGTTTATAACGCCAATTTATCAGTTATCCTTATTATTCTTTGTATACTAAAATGTATTCACCATCTTTTAGTTAATTAGTTATTTCTAGGAACATTTTTCAACCTCTCTATTTTTAGAAACATCTGTCAACCGTCCACCTCTTAACCCCCTTTTGAAACAAAACTCTACCTTGTTTCAATTACGCCAAAGTTATTTGGTTATTAAATTGGAAATTGTGTCTAAATTTACTATCCTTTAACCTGAACACTAGTGTCAGATGTTTCCTAAACCTCCGCCTATTGCCACCACTAATTTGGTTTTCACAACCATATAGCTAACTGTAATCTACGATATCATCTCATTTTCTTTAAAATTATAATCATTTACCAAAATGTACCCCTTGTGTCACATCAGAATCCCAACATGCACTCCGCCAAGGATAACTGCAAAAACAAAAATATAAAAGTTAACTCGTTTTGTGGTCAGGAGCTAGGATCATTTCCCTTGCTCCCCTTCAGCTTCACGATAGAGTTACAGGAACCAGAAGAAGCAAGTCGTCAGATCCACCTGAGCACAGTATAACTAAAAATCATGAAGCCTGCGCTGGCGGGCCCTAAATGTGCATATGTGTTTCATTTAAAAAATGCATCATAGCAACTGTAGTTTTGATCCCGGATACTAAGATCAATGACAGATTCTCACAGATCAACATGGGTGCGGCCTTTGCTGGTATGGGTGACTTCAGGACAATTTGTTCTCTTGTCTGTTTGGAGAACGTGTTCAGCTTTCTCTTGTTCCAGCCCCCAGTGAGACGTTCACTGGGTTCTGATTCTCGTCAGGACCCCCCAAATCCGGACCGTATATTCTGGCCATTTGTGTCTGATGACCATGTTTTGACAGTTCTTTGAGAAAGTCTTTGCCTCTACTTGGCTGAAAGTTTTTGTGGACAGTCTTTTGTTCTTTGATGCACTGCCCTCCTTTTGGTGCCTTTATTGTTTTCAGTCGTTCTTTGCGTAAGCCCCTCGAAAGTTCTTTGAGCAGGGCTGCATATGAGTCCAGCCATGTTGTTGTTGTTCTCAGTGAAGTCACAGTGAGTCAGTTTCTGGACACACCTTCATATTAAATCTGATCCGATCTGATCAATAACCACAGTTGCTGAGATTCAAAAGTCAGATGCTGCATGTGTTTTGACAGAGGCCTATCTTAATGCATATTCACCATTATGTGTTCCGTAAAGGATGAGGTGGGATTCATAGACTCACTCTTGCCATTCCACCAACACTGTTCAATGAGGCTATTTAAAAAAAAATTAAAAATTAAAAAAATCATTTACAGACAAGGATCAAATTAATTTTCTGTTAACAAGCTTTATTATAGATCCTTCGACAGAGGCATCTTCCAATCTGATCTGCACAACAGATCCAAAACATTAGTTTACCTAAAAGTGAAATAATCAATTTACCCTGAAACCAAAAAATACTGTATCCTACTTTTATTTCAGAACATATAATGTACGGTTTTCTAAGACCGCCTTGTTAGTATACAGTCTATGATAATTAGCCCATTCCTTGAGCCTTCTAAGACCTGCCCTCTCATTGGATTTATGTCTAAACGGCACCACGGGATGCCCTCCTAAATTATCAATTTGAAATAGTTAAGCTCAGTGGCTCATTCATTTTGGCCTGTTGTTCCAGGTATAGAACTATTAGTTGATTTTTTAAAGTCTAATTCTCCATTTGTTATAAATTGAGATTCACTTTATGTCCTCAATAGAAAAATATCGATTAAAATAAAGGTGTATTTATCTAGGACCTGTCTGTGAGGGCTACTTTTTTTTAGCACTTTGAGGTTTTCATTAATGAAAGTGCGTTATAAATTGAATTCATTATTATTATTATTATTTATTATTCTTCAAACCCCAATCTGTCCTCTTATTTTATTCATCTGACTCCAAACAGTTATTTAAATCTGTACCTACATCCTTTTGCTTTTATTAAATGTTTCAGAACGAATAACCCAACTGGATGACTAAATTAAATTACAAATATAAGTGACTCCAATCTGTTTTGGTTTCTTTAGAAATTATTATGCTCCTGTCTGCAGTACCTTTTTTCGTCCATCAGGGGTCTCCATTATACTCAGGCTCAGTGTTGCCAGCTGTACGATATCCAACCAATCGTGCTTTTCTAAATGTGACAGAAGACTTTCTGTAGAGCTCATTAGTTGCCACCAGACAATAATGTGTATTAATGTCTATGGTTCCCCCCAGTACTGACGCCACAAAGCTGTGAGAGCCTGTTAGACGCTACAGTATTCAACAATAGAGTGACTATAGAGCATACTTGTTTTGTTTATGATGGGTGTACGATAATCCTACATTTCTCACCTGGCAACCACGAAACGACTGTGTTATTTTCGTCCCCATAGTTGCCAAGTCCGCTTATTTCAAGCGTCATTGGGCTTGTTTTTCCCTGGAGTCGCTTTCAAATTTGATCAGCCGCTTGTGGCGGGTTTTTATTTTTGCTTCTTGCGAACATTGAGTCGCTTATTTGTGCTTGTTTTGAAGGAGTTGATCGCTTCTTTCGGTCTAGAGATCTGGCAACCCTGCTCCGGTCAACGCTCACAAGACGTGTACATTCACTGGAACTATTCACAAAAGTACGTCTTCCAAATTGGTAATCCACTTTCTCTGCTTCTTATATATGAGAAAAATACAAGTATGATACGTTCAAAAATACAAGTATGATGCGTTCGGTTCCGTATCCTCACAGCCTATACACAAATTACAAGGACGACCTCTCGTGAACCAGTCGGACCTAATGGCTCGTTAGCTTTGCTGTTAGCTGCTAAGTTCGTCTACAAAAACTAAATTTGGATTATTTATAGTCGATATTGTTTCTCGACATGACGCGCCACTCTGTAGGTTTGTTAAGCGAATCCGATGTGAGCTGTCTACCGTTACAAAGTTATAAAATGTCCGCTGTTGGACAGCCTATGCTATGCTAACGGGAGGTCCCACTGCAATTTTCAAATTTCCCGTTTGTTTAAGTGTTATAACCTAAAATTATTGAGATAGAATGTCATAATCCTTCTTGATCAATCCTTCCAACCGTGGAGGTTCATTCGGCGCTAATCAATTTGTCTCGAACTGTCCGCAAATATTTTATTTGTTTATTCAAAAAACTGTTACACGTCCTGCGGCCTTCTAGCCTGGTTAAAACCAGACCCCCGTTCAGAGCTAAAGTTCTATTTTTTCATTTCACCCACATTCACGCTGTAGAAAATTATTTAATCCTGTTATAATGGAGCTGTGTAAACTGTTTTAATGTAATGTTTATTCTGTGTTTCAGGGCACCAGCACCAACTACTGTACTGAGGAGGTGAAGACTACTTTTGTTACTCTATTAAACTGCTGTATCTAAATAAAACTTTGTTCTAACCTCAGCGTCTCAATGTTTGTTTCCTCTGCATTATCTGCTTCGTACAGTATATCTGTCGGTACAGTGGTGATTATTTAATCCTCAGATAGCTTGTAAAAAGTTTAAGAACTATGTCATACAGGCTGAAAAATACAGTAGTTATTATTTTCCTCCTCTTTTTTTTTTGAATTGTGCATATCTCAGTGCTGAGTCCTTTTAATTAAACTTTTCTTTTCAAGTTTATTTATATAGACTGAGCTGAACCCAGCACCTCAGACTGAGGAAGTCTTTCGGACGAAAGACGAAACGTTTCTACAATTTTTTGCTTTCTTTTTTTTTTTTCTTTTAATGTCCAGAGGACCAGACTTAGCTTTTTTAGATTTTTCTACCTGGATTATTGAGCATGCATCAGGGTATTTATTTATATATATTTTTTAGAGATATGTATAGGAACAATTAAATAAATAACAAGTATGACAGTGCTTTTATTGAGGCAAGAAGAAAATGTTGTGATGGTATCAAAGGTATTTAACTTAATAATTTCTGTATATAGCTTGTTTCAGCTTTTTCAGCTAATTCTACATTTTTTAATCCAACTTTTTCAGCCCAATTTAGCAAGAGCATGCTCTTGTTTAGCTATTGTTCAGCTGGTTTTAGCCAATTAAAGCTTTTTCAGATGATTTCCACTAGGGATGCACCAATACCAGATTTTTGAAAACCGAGTACAAGTACAAGTACTTACATTAAAGTACTTGCCGATACCAAGTACCGATACAAGTACTAATTCATATTGTTTTTTTTAAATCATTCTAATTAACTTAAACTGTTTGTTTTCATTAGACCAGTGTTTTTCAACCTTTTTGGAGCCAAGGCCCAGTGTTTTCATTGAAAAAATCATGAGGCACACCACCAACCAGAATTGTAAACAAAGATACTGTACTCTGTATCCGCCTATATTAAATATATAGTCATTCTTATCAAAGTGTCTTGAATAGAAATGAAATAAACACAAAAATGTATTTTTATCATATTTTATATTTCTTATTTCAAATTGCACTTAACATGTCTTTAAAAATACACCCGAACAGTACCACAACAATGTGGTCTTGTGACTGTTACATGCTCAAAGCAGCAAGGGGCGATATGTACCATTTAAGTTTACCGGTATATTTTTTGGGTACTTCATTGTGTGTTTTATGAGTGTGGACAAAGTCAAACACTAAAGCTGTTTAGAAAACCACTTGATTTCTAAACTTAAAAATATTTAGATCACAGATCAAAAGTTTAAACTGAGAGAATGTATCATTTTAAGGGAAAAATATGTTGTTTCAAAATTTCATAGCGTCAACAAATCCCAAAAAAGTTGGGATAAATCCATTTTTCCCACTGTACCGTAGTAAGTGGACCCCTTATAGCCTTGGCCCCCTCTCGGCCCCCCCAGCAATAAAAGTCTAGCTCCGCCACTGGTCCAGAGCAGCGCAGCGCTGCAGAGAGAGACAGAGACAAATCCGAAAGCCACGCGCAGTTTGGAGAGCAGAGACAAGCCACGCAGGTGAGGCAGGCAAACTGACGTGCGCTAAAAGTGTGTGTGTGTGTGTGCGCATGTGTAGTAGGAGCGGGGGACATTTCAGCTGCGTTCTGGACAGGCCAACTTTTGCACTTCATTCACACGAGACTCTGACGTCAGAAAAGCTTCAGCAATAAAATAAAAAATTTTAGAACCTTTTGAGTGTAAAACAAGATTGGTATGATCGTGTGTTGACTCCTCACATTGTCAGGAACCCCACTATTTTAGAACATAAAAAAGATTTAGTATTCTGTGACTAATTTTATTCTATTTTTAACTGGTCCAGGTTTGGAACTATCAGATTATTTTATCAGCGAAAGTCAGCGCGTTTATTTCAAAACTCTCACCCCAGTCCCGCACTTTACTTATTTAGTCTCAAATTATAAGTAAGTCTAAATTGTCACTGTTTTAAGCTAGCCACTAACCTAGCAAGTTTACAGTTTAACTTGGTCTCAGAGTTACAGGAAACAGTGGCGGATAAATTATTTGTTTATCCTAAAACCCCGAATCCCTCTGTTTCAAAAGCCCGTCGGCATTTGGGAGGCGCGACCACTGCGTGTTTTTACCTGGGACTTGGGTATTATTATTTTACGTATACGTATACTTACTTGTTTTATTTCCTTATTTTACTGGAGTCCAACACACTGAGTGAATTTAGCCTATAAAATTTCCAATCACAGATTTCGTTTAAACAGGAATCTGCTTACCTTTTTTGTTGAGGTGACTGGTCAGTAGTCAGTGTTCTGGACTCCTCTGCCCCTTCCTGTCCGCGTGGAACCAATCTCGGTGGGACCTCCAAATTGTTGGCGTTGCTTTCTCATTCGCCCAGAGCTCATTGTTTGGTTTCACTTTGGATAGAAAAGGGATACACTGAAAAACGACAGACGCGCACTTTAAAGTTCCAAGCCAGTTTTAATAATCATAAGTTTAAAAGTCACAGAATACATTTGTTCTATTTCTAAAAGCCATTATATTTGATTAAAATACGTGGACAGTGAGAGGAAAAGAGAGAGAAAGGGAGGAGGTAGGGAGAGAGGGGGAAGAAAGGAGCATTGAAAATGCGCATTTTCAAGGGAGACCCCGCATACGACCTTGATGGGCTGCTTTTCCCCGTGGCCGGCTTCTTGCGTTGACTCATGGAGGAGGAAAAACTCATGGTTTTTATTCTTTTGTAGGGCGTTACCTGCCTTAACCAATAAGAGAAGTTTCTGCTTTAAAGACTGTTGTCCTCCTTTACTACCAGAAAGCCCCTCAGGGGGGTTTCAGCTTACTCTGGTCTTTGCAGGTTTGAGAGAGGGAAGGGTAATGACACATTGATGACTAAAACTACATATAATGCTGAGTATTTATAAACAAGACCATTAAGTGACCAATTAGTGTAACTGGACATTAAATTACATTAAAAAATCCTACACTACACACATAGATCAGAACAGTTCTGATATTTTTCTGACTGAGCAAACATCCAGGGTAAGAAAGGAGGCTTTCAGTAGATTTCCCCACAACTATATATCTTCAAAGTCGTAAAACTGACAAACAGGCACCAGGTCCCCCCGCGTGCCCAAAGCCTGCAGGACAGACACAAACTGAGCATTCCTTGAGAACCTCACCAGAGCAGATTTTACGAGAGAGAGAGGCTGGTCATTTTAACACTGTTTGAAAACCCCTTTTGGAGAATAAAAACACGAAGACAAAGATATTTTTTATTTCATAACAAAACCCTATGTGTCATTTTTCACAACTATTATTGTCTGTCCAACAGATCTCACTTGTAAATGAGTTTTCGAGGCTCAACATGACTTATCTGTTTAAATAAAGGTTGAATGAATGAAAATGGCCTACGCCCTAACTGTGCTGTCCCTAAGAAAAACCACAAAATGCAACCTGTAATTTTTAATTCGGGTAAAATGGTTCAAAAAGGTTGGTTCCTACCACATATCCCATGATTGGATTGGTTTTCCATGAAAAAAGGAGAATAATTCCTACAGCCTTTTTTGAAAATGGTCATCAAATGTAATTAATTCCAGTCAGAGACTTGTTCAGAGTTATCTGGGGTCAGTCTTCTTGAAGGGTGATCATGTATTGCTGAACGGTTCTTCATTGCTTTGTTTCCATCTTTTGTTGTTTTTTCAGCTCATCTGCAGTCAAAATCTTCTCCCTTCAATCTTCAGATCTGATCCAAGTCTTCAGGGCTTGACAACCGTGTTGCATCTCTGCTCGAAATGACTGACCGACTTTCATCTGCTATCTTTGTATTTTTAAACTCATCTCTTGTCTCTGATTGTCTTGTTTCTGATCTAACATCCATTTTGAAGACCTGTCAACCATTTTGAAGACTTTTCAACAGTTCAAGTTTGTCTCCTTTTTTTCAACTTGCTCAGCTGTCTAAGCTCATGACAGGTGCTTTGCGTAACATCCTCATATCCGGACATCGCCTTAACCACATGGCTGTTTCCTGTGACTTGCATCAAGTGACAGTTTCTCAACGTTGAACTTTGCTCTACTAATCCTAAATGTGGAAAAAAACTTACTAACAGAGATGTATAAAAACATTTCTTCTAAAATTACTTGACTTAACAATTAAAAGTGAAATCCAGTTCTAACTTACAATCACTTAATGATTACTTCTTTGACCACAAAATAAATTAGAACGGAACTTTTGCTAACAAAAATATCATCATAACATTAGATTGTTTCAGCACATTGACATACATACATAAAATCTTTATTCTAATCAACACACCCATAAAACTACTTTTATTGATCATTCATTCAGTAAGACTGCTTGATTAAATGTCCATCTCCACCAGACATGTGCAGTCTGACCTCAATACCTCTTTTCATCCACCAAACTTGACAATGTTAAATGAATCCAAATACTTTTTAATTTGAGAGTTTTTCAGTTTTTCTAGAACCTTGGCTAAAATGCACTTTAGAGATTGATTGACAATTGTTTAGTGAGCTGGGATAATCTCCCTTCAGCAAAGGTAAAACAAAGGCCATCTTGATCATCCTTATGTCCTCACAGAAATTGAGATGACTATGAAATGTAGAAAAACACATTTACTGTACTAATAAATAGGGATGCACCGATCCACATTTCTCACTTCCGATCCGATACTGATACTTATTAACTCAGTATCGACCAATACCGATACTTTCCCGATCCGATACTGTTCAGGTATTTGACTCTGTATAATGAAACTTTTGCACCCAAACTATTCATTTTAACATTGTGTGAGATAAACCCAATGAAGACACTCTTAAGCCTTACAATAGGGAACCCCCCCTATTGTAAGGCTTAAGAGTGTCTTCATTGGGTTTATCTCACACAATGTTAAAAAGGGCAGTCACAGATTGTGATTGAACACAAGTGCTCTTTGAAGCTGGATCGGAAAAGTATCGGCAGGTTTGATCCGATACCCGATACTTAAATAATGCTGGTATCGGATACCGATACCGATACTGGATCGGATCTGCCCCATCCCTACTAATAAACTAGCTCTCTGAGATGCCCTCATTTGTCAACAGTAATGCTGATTTTCATCATCATTAGTTGATCCTAGTTCAAAGCTTAGGCATTAAAGACGGCCGGCTATTAATAATAAAAATAAATCTGATTTGCTCCTAAGGGTTTGTTGCACCTCAGTTCAAGCCACAGACAATTGCTCTGAGCTTAATTTGTAAATTGATTGATGCCGGAACACAAG
>JBBPBX010033795.1:11895-33028 GCA_038048925.1 Garcialebias charrua
GCGTCTCCTCCGTCTGTTCATGTCTGCCGCTGTTGGCTCCTGTTCGCGAAGGGCTGCCTGGTTAGTGCAACACCCCCACCACACGCTCTGGCTCCAATCTCGATTGTCCCTGCATTAAGGTACTCGGTTGTCCAACGAAGGACAATGAGAAGAGTTTTTATGAAAGCAAATTGGACTGTAACTGTCGTTTCGACATTTTGATCGCGGTTATTTTGAAAAAAAAAATGGCGCAGTTGTTTTACGTATTGAACTTACATCACGTGATTACCTAAATATTTTTCTCATATTTTTAATCAAAATTATAATGATCCACTTGAACTACAAAGCTGATTTGCAATTTTATTCTGCTGTTTAATTATATTTTTGAGGTTTCTGATAAAAATTTGCGATGACTTTGGACTTTTAGGGGCGGAGATTTGCGCTACCGGATCCCGGATCCAGGCAAACAGTTTCCGGAACGGACCCTGCCAAAACAAGAGAGGTCCGAGGCAGATCCTATTCCGGCAGGAACCGGCTCAAATTAAGCACTGCATGAACATAAATAAAACATAACCATTCATATTCTTACTCGCACTAAGGAAGAAGTTAATTACCATTGAACTTAACATACTGTACATATTTTAGGTGTGCAGGAGGAAACTGGAATACCCAGAGAAAATCAACATGTGGGGTTGGAGTGTTATACTTAACAAAATTTGTCTTTATGTTTGAAAATTGATCCAGAATTTGAAGGTCATAGGCTGACCTCAGGTAGTCCATGACTTCCTTTTCTGCAGAGTAGGTGTCTTCTAGTAGCCTGGTTAAAACCAGACCCTTGTCCTTCACTTCGCTTCGTACTAGGGTCTGGGACTTCTCCCATAGACAAGGATTTCTCCGGTAGATTTTTGACCGGACCAATCAGAGAACAGAAGGCGGAGTTTTGAACGACGTCGACTGACGTCGTCAGTTAAAATGGCTGCCGCCACGAAGGAATTTTCAAGAAAACAAGGTAAAAAACTATTATTTCTTTGCTGAGAAAAAATATATTTCTTAGCTGACGTTATATCAGAAGTGTTCCTGAGCTTAACAGTTCCTAAATCAATTCACAAAATGGTCAAATCTGCTGGATTTAAATTGTTTCGGTTTGACATTTTCCAAACAGCCTCGGGTGCGCTACGAAAATAAATTGTAAAAAATCGAATTTTATCTCAAATGTTTCATCCAGGCCAACAGTCCTGTTACGTGTTCAAAAGTTGAAGGAAGCTCTGAAACGAATGTGCACGTTATTTGCAGGTTTATTGTACATATAAGAAGGAAATTTGCAGCTGCAACAGACCTCACTCCGATCACAAAGTCCACACACGAGTCTTAAAAAGCTGGGCTACGTTTACAAACCCCCGGATGTTGTCATCGCCTCGTGGACCCTGGAACCGCCTTGGAACTGCCTTGGGACCGCCCTGGGACCACCTTACACTACCACGTAGCCAGCCTTTCAGCCAATAAGCTGTCAACTTGATGTAAACAAAAAGTGTCAGGGCTGTTGATTGGTGCAGGCGTGTAACTAAAAACTCTTCCCTATTGAAAACAAAGCCCGGAAGAAAAAGGTTCCGCCTTGGATATATTTCACATTATATGGCAGGATTTAGGTGAACACAAATCTTAGAACATAATATATTTAATACTGATTGAAATATATTTCAGTCAGTAAATTAGAGCCATATAATTACACACTGGTAGCAGAAAAAATATCCACCGAGTGGTTTCTGAGCTATTTATCTGAATAGCCTAGACCTCGCCAGGCTAAACTAACAAAACTCCGCCTTCTGTTCTCTGATTGGTCCGGTCAAAAATCTACCGGAGAAATCCTTGTCAATTGGAGAAGTCCCAGACCCTAGTACGAAGCGAAGTGAAGGACAAGGGTCTGGTTTTAACCAGGCTAGTCTTCTAGCTGTGCCTCAAAAGGGAAAAAGTCCATCTCACATTGGCTAGCAGTTGCGATGGGGCTCTGTGGTGCAGGAGCAGTTGTGCGGCACTCTGCTATCAGAAGTTCTTTTACTCTCTCCTTCCTATGGCTCTTAGCCATCGGGGTTTGAATTGAGGACAACTGACAGATGCGAGAAGGGCAACTTTGTCATCCAGCACACCGGCAAAACAAGTCTGGATAGCCTGAAAAATATAATGGATATGTTTTGATATGTCTACAAGACCTACTACATTATTTATTATATGATTGAATTACTTGCAAACCATGCCTAATGTGGGATCAATATTATGTATTTAATTTTGTTTTAGTAGTGACATTTGTATTTGTTTTAATCTTTTTTTGTGATGATAATGAATATACTATACAATGTACAAAAATAGTGTGATGTAAGAAATGTTAACTGGCTTACAGATGGAACATACCTGCTCTATAGCATCTAGAAGGCCTGCAGTCATCCTGGAGCGAGAATTTTTCACAGCCAGGGTCTTCTGCATCAGAACTTTAAGTGTGGGTAGTAAAGTCCCATAAGGACAGTCACCTTGTAAAATGTCCAGAGCTGCAGTCAGGGGCTTCATGACGGTGCAGTACTCGTGCTGGAACTGGTACTCTTGGTCTATGAAGCACTTAACTCCCAGCTTGCTACATAAAGTATTCAGCTCACTCATGGGGATTTCTGCAATTCTATTCGCCAGGCCGTGGCGTAGTGGTAATGGCTGTCGTCCCCCGATCGGAAGGTTGGAGGTTCGAATCCCGGTTCCCCACACACCATGTGTTGTTGTGTCCCTGGGCAAGACACTTAACCCTGAGTTGCTCCCGGTAGGACTGGAAGGCGCCTTGCATGGCAGTCGCCGCTACCGGTGTATAAATGCGTGTATGAATGGGTGGATGGTTGGTATTGTAAAGCGCTTTGGGGCTCCTCACAGGGGGTTGGAAAGCGCTATATAAATAAGCTCCATTTACCATTTACCATATTCACAGCATGAAACAATGAATTCCACCTTGTGGCTGTTGGTACCAGGAGCTTTCTTTTGCTGACTTCTTCCACTGCTTCTGATGCAAGGGTAAATCTGCTTGATTTGGTCCATAGCTTTGTGCATTTTGCTGTGCTGTTCCTATAAACAGCCTTGCTCTCTGCATGGGAATATTTCTCGAAATTAAAGTTTTTTTTTAATGTGGGAGCGACATGTTCCCTTCACAAAGAATGGTTGTGATGCCAATGGTGAATCCAAACAGCCAGATTTGTGAACATTCTGCCGGTCCGTGCTTGTTAGCCTTCTCCAATGTCGAATCCTTCATGCTGGCGAGTCCTAGGAGCTGCAAGTGAACCACAATTCTCAGAAAAAGTGTCCAACTTACAGTTCAGCTTGCAAAGCATATCAGTCTGAGAGCTTGAAGCATGGAGTAATCCTTCATATAAGTCAGGCAGCTTTACTAGTGCCAAAACTGCTGCTGACATCTTTCTTATTATCTGACAACCCAGGTATACATTGATTCCAAAAAGCAGAAACCCTGTTGTCATAAATACAATTATGTATGCGTCTTCTACGTCCTCAACGGACAGCACAGACAGGCACATCATCTTCCAAACACCCCAGGAATCCATGACACATCCAGCTGCGTGTGTCCTTTCAGGGCACGAGGATTCTCTTGGACCCCGTATTCTGGTAGAATTTTTTTTAACAATTGCGTTTATAGACCAGCTGACCAGATCCATAATAATTTTAAAATCGGAAGATGTGTAAAGAGAGCTTCTGAGGGAGATTACAGGACAAGAGAACAAACAAGCAGGAGTTAGGAGGAACAGGTGAAAGCATCTGTCTTTATTAAGAGTGAAAGAGAGAATGGCAACTGATATGTTTTATGACAAAGATCTTAGACATATTTGCAATACCAAGGCAAATGTATTTTGATTGGCATTAAGTTTAATTTGATTTGTTTCCTTTTATCAACTAAAAAGTGGTTTATCCATCCAGTATGATAAGTGCTTAAATCTACTGTATAGCATCTAGCATCTTCTTAATCATTTTAAGCCTACTGAATACAGTAGTATAGTATTTTAGAAATACATCAGGGCAAAGGAATTGCGTAGAGGGAAAAAGATGAATAAGGTGTACAAATATCAAACAAGGTTATTTTGTGTGGAGAGAGCAAGTCTAAAAGTATAACAGAACAACTTGCCAAAAATAACCAAATAAAAGAGGTGAAGCAGACAAAATCAATTGATCCATTAAAACAAAACCAAGAACGTAAAACTGCGTGAAAAAGAAGAAAAAAAACATTCTATGGGTATATTTCAAAAAACCTCTGGACATGTACACGAAAGAAAGAAATACTTTGTATAAAGTATTCATTTGCTTACTTTATGAAAATTACCCAACCTAGATCTTTACAAGTTCTGCTTAGTTTATCAGATTTATGTCATCTGAGTTGTTGCAGGCGATAAGATGTGTTCACTGGTTCTTTAAAGGGAAAACAGACACAATTAACCACAAATGCACACACAAAAGCACGCATGCATGCGTGCACACACATCAGACCCAAGCAATGGAAATTGAAATCCTAAACCTGTGAGAGAATGAGGAGTTTTTTTTTTTAATTATTTTTTAAAATAATACACCTTACAGGAAAATCTCACTTCCTTACTGAACCTGTGCCAACTTACATGGTATAAAACCTTGCTTCAGTCCTGCAGTTGAGATGGACAAGGCGCAGATGAGAAGGTACGTTTTAGTAAAATTAAGTATATTATGATGCTTTAAGCATTATGAATAATACAGTATTGTTGGAATATAAAGCCGTTAAATACAATGGGATAATTTGATAAGCAATTAAAATAATTATAATGATGCTTTTATTTTGAATTCCCAAAACATATTTACATGTACAATTAGCCTGGACTTAAATAAAATAAATAGTGGACTATTTTAAAGATGGTTTTATTGAAAATCTATTTTTATAATAGACTAAAACAAAATTGCACATAAAAAAATAAAATAAATAAATTAAAATCTTGTCTGTGGATATCTTGATGCACATCTGGAATAAAATGTTTTTAAAGCAAACAATTTTGTTTCTTTGCAGGTTTGACGTTTGAGCTTGAAAGATGGCGAGTAAAACCGTTCTGCCTCTGCTGCTTCTGTCACTCATAAGTAAGAATCTAAATAAGTAAATTTTATCTATTAAACACATAAATACATTTAAATAGGTGCATAAATAACAATTCAACAGCTGCCATAAGACAAGGATTTATTGATGGTATAAAAACACAAAGTAAATTAAAAAGGTGTCAAAACTGTTATTTTGAAATGTGATCATAAAAACAGTTTTTAAAAAATAAATTTTTATTGTCAATATTTATTTGATAAATTCATCTCAATTTAACCTTTTGTAGTTGGTTACAATAACTTTAAAACATTATCAACAAGCCCGTTTGGCTTTTCATATTTTCAAGCTCCTGGCCTCATCAACCCTGCTTGGGTGCGAAACATCAACACCTATAATGCCAAACTAAAATATATATTTTTAGTTTTATTTATTGGACAAAAATATCAGTTTTCACATCCACTTCAACAGTTTTACCGAACAGTCTGTCTTACTTGTAATCATCACCACGTACTTTATTGCAATGATTCATTCACTTTTATTTCATTTTTACTTGCTTTGCTTTTATTATTTTATTGCATTTTAAAATATTGATAGCAATGCATTTAATGCTGCATTTTGTTTAATGGTGTCTTCCTCATTTTTTTTTGTCTATTTGCTTTGATTAATATTTTAAGTTGCATCTGTATTTGAAAAGTTCTGTATAAATACAGTTTTGTTGAATGTTGGCTGATTGAAGAAAAGGAATGGTAAATGGCATCTAAAACAGAAAAAAAACATCTAAACAAAACAGCAAAGAGGACATGTCTAAAAAACTACAAACACAACAATAAATGATAAATGGAGCTTACTTATAGCGCTTTCCAACCCCCTATGAGGGTCCCCAAAGCGCTTCACAGTACCAGCCATCCACCCATTCATACACACATTCATACACCGGTAGCGGTAGACTCTCTTGCAAGGCGCCATCCAGTCCTACCGGGAGCAACTCGGGGTTAAGTGTCTTGCCCAGGGACACAACAAGGTATGCAGTGACCGGGGATCGAACCCCGGACCTTCCGGTCCTGAGACGGCTGCCCTGCCTCTACACCATCTCGGCCCCTAAATAAGAAAACCTCCAAAATGAAATACAAAAATCCCAAGATAAACAGTACTGTACAGTATAATACTTATTTATTGTGGCACGCATCCTTCAGCAATGTGCCACAGAGAAAAGTCTGGTCACTACTGCGTGAAAATCTTCTGGCTGAACTCAGCAGGTCTCTTTTTGTAATAATAATATATATCTTTTACTTGTAGCATTTATTTAGATTAATACCTTGACGTTAGCCCTCATAGTTTTTCTTTAAATGTATTTTTTTCTGTGTTCTCCTAGGTGGAGGGATTCCTCAGGGTTTACAGGCTGTAGGTAAGTAAAACAAACAAACAAATAAACAAACAAACACACAAACAAACAAACAAACAAACAAACACACAAAAAAACAAACTAACTAACTAACTAACTAACTAACTACTTTTCTTTTGTTTACCGTATATGTCCTGTCTAACAATGTCACAAAAATCAGCGAGTAAGACTTTTACACTAATAGTTTGTCGGAGGTTAGCTCACCCTGGGTTACATTTCCTCGCGATCTTACCGTTCACTTAAAATATTTGCTAATGTTCTTATAGAAAGAATTCCCAAATACTGTAGTTTTCATACTGTGTTAATGTTACATGTTTTTTTTTACCCTACAATGGGTTAATGTTACAGTAGACCTAGCCCATTAATAGAGTTTTAATTACAGTAGGTATTTTAAGCTACTAATAAACATGATGGATGATGATCATAGTGCTTTATGCTAGATCATTGGTAAGAAGGAGTGATTATTGTTATTGTTTCATATTAGCTGTTGATTTTTTCCCTCGAAGTTAACTTAGACTACACTGTGTTTCTTAGACTGGCTAGGATGTGTGAGAGAAGTGAAGCATGCTCTATTCACACAAGGAGAGCTTGGTCAGGTTACTTCTTGTTGTGACATTAACTCTAAAATAGTTATTAAATCAAGTGTTTACTTATATAGGTAAAACTCTTATGTTAAACAACCTGTTCAAATACTTTGTACACCAGGATGCAGGAAATGGCATCTACTTTTTTCAAAAATTTGTGAGGGAGGACCCCCAGACCCCCTCACACAAACACACACACACACACACACACACACACACACACACGCACGCACGCACGCACGCACGCACACACACACACACACACACACACAAATTACAAATGCTTCTGATACCATTGACCACTGTGTTGCTAATCAAGTACACATATGGTGTCATATGGTTTTCAAAGTGTGCTCAACTTAACTCAGTCTTGGTGATTTACGTTAACAAGAGGACCTAGTACCATATTTATCGGCCTATAAGTCACAGTTTTTTTTTGCATAATTTGCATGCCCTGCAACTTATACACCAAAGCGACTTATTTATTGATTTTCCCCCATATTTATAATCCCAATTTTGGCTGAGATATGACCGTTTTCATTAATTTTGACTAAAAATATTGAATACTATAATTTTCAACTTCTAGATAGCACTTAAGTAGTATGGCATGCCGATGTGTCATGTAATAGGTAAAAGTGGCTTTTAATGACACAATAGGCTTGCCATAGCCTGCCACCTTCGCCCAGCTCGCTTGGAGCAACCATCAAATCAGCTTCAGTTTTGTTGCCCCGCCGAAATGCAGCTAACTTGACCATTGAAGTGCATTTATTAAGTAAAAGTTCAACTGAGACATACCTTTACAATAAAGTCGAGCAAACAAATAATTGTTTTTAGGTGCCCATCTTGTTAAATTTCAAAGAAATGCACAGCGACCCGTCCCTCTGTGCGCTCCCGCTTCTGTGTATCGGCTTTTGAAATGCAGCTGATTTGACCATGGAAGTGCATTCATTAAGGAAAAGTTAGGCTGAGACACACCTTTGCTATAATTTTGAGCAAACAAGTAATTGTTTTTATGTGGTTATCTTGTTAAATTTGGAAGAAATACACAGCGAGTCCTCCCGTGCACGCTCCTGCGGCCGCAAATTGGCTTTTGAAATGCAGCTGATTTGACTGTCAAAGTGCTTTTTTTAAAGGAAAAGTTCAACTGAAACACACCTTTGTATCCACCTTTGTATAATTTCGAGCAAACAAATAATTGCTTTGTTGTGTCGTCAAGTCAAGGAGGAAAATCAGCAAAACGTACAGGTTTATTGAAACTCCGCCATTATACAGTACTTTCACACACATGTTTTTCCTACGTCTTCTACTACCTTTCTTCTCCTCGTCATGCACCACTTCTGGTTGGGTTTGGTAACCTCTACATTCCTAGCTGCATTATGTGACAGTAAACACAACATGTTTTAAGTGTTAATCTTGTTAAATTCTTGTTAAAGTCCTCCCGTGCATGCTTTTGCAGCCGCCATTAGGCAGTCAATAATTTTTTGGCACAACACCGGCCCACATTTCCGGGTTTTCAGCGGTGACGCATAATAGATGCGACGTATACAGTGAAGCGACATATTTATGGATTTTTCCACATTTCTAGACATACAGTACTGTATTTGGACTGATGCAATTCATAAGGCAGTGCAACATGTATGCAGAAACTATGGTACAGTATATAGCATTTATAGGTGTAACCCTCTGGTTTGAGTTCATATTTATTTTATTTAGTAGTGAATGAATGGATAAGTAAATGGTGTTTAATGTTTGTTTTATAGAACATGTAAACATACTGTGTTTGGAGTTTAATGTACTTTTAATATTGTTTGTTTTAATAACTGTTTGTAAAAGTAGTTTGGGATTTTATTTTGGAGGTGTGGGAGGGGCTTGTGCCAGCAGGTAGAGAACGGGAGAGGATAAAAGGAGGAACGCGAAGGTGAATGAGTTTAGTTTTTTCCTCCCCTCGAAAGTGAAGGGACTGTCGTGGTGGAGACACTTGGCTGAACCGTTGTTTGAGCCGTTGAAGGGGGAGAGAAGGACTCCGGCCGAGCTGTGGAGGTTGGAGCTGCGTGGGTGGACAACCCCGCAGAAAACTGTCCGTGACGCCGCTAGTGGAGTGGCTATCGCTGCGGGACTTGTTGGACGGTTGGCGGCTAGCCAGCAGAGACAGCCGCCGAGGACTGGGTGAGCAACCCCGCAGAGAACTGTCCGTTACTCCGCCAGTTGAGGGGCGAGCGCTCACGTGACTCACCAACGGTTGGCAGCTTGCCAGCAGAGAACTGTCCGTTACTCCGCCAGTTGAGGGGCGAGCGCTCACGTGACTCACCAACGGTTGGCAGCTTGCCAGCAGAGAACTGTCCGTTACTCTGCCAGTTGAGGGGCGAGCGCTCACGTGACTCACCAACGGTTGGCGGCTCGCCAGCTGAGAGAGAGAGACGCGAGGACGGAAGCAGACGGAACGGCGAGACTGACCTCCAGGAGACGGAGGTTTTCAGGTGATCGGGGACATGGTTGAAGGGGGATGTTAGCGCAAGTGCACCAACATCAGGCCTGCAACGACCCAAACTATATTTTTTTTAGTAGCCGGCATTAAGTTTCCTTTCTTTATTTAAAAAGGGGTTAAAAAGTATCATTTCATTTAATTGTAAAATAAAAAGAGTGGTCTGTTGTTTATTTAAATTGTTTATTAAACTGTTCATGTGTTTAAAGCATATGTTTATTCTTCTGTGTTATACTGGTTGTTTAAGATATAAATTCAGAGTTTACAGGTAGAGATACCACTGATATTAAATAACTCAGGTTAGCCACCCTCATTAATGCCAAAGACGCTAGGGGGCGCTACATAAAATGGAGGCACCGCTGGGATTAGTTTTTTTTTCTTTGTGAATTTAAGCAGCTTGTATAGCGGTAAGAATAACATAGGCAGTAAAACAGAGTAGTGAGTTTAATAGCCTGTCACAGTAAAAGTAGTGTTTGTAGTTAATCCTGCACGACCATGGAAAGAAATACTATTTATACAGAGATGGGGACTAGGCTAAGAGAATGGTGTCAGGGTGAATCATTGGACGAGACCCGTGCAGTTTTGGCTCTCGTTCCCCCAGGCGTTGAAGTAGACCAGATAGAAGAGACTTTACAAACAGTAAAAATTCTGGGTCGAGTCAGAGTGAGGGGCAGGATGTACAACCAGAAGCTGGGCCGGTTGATGGTTTTGTGTGAAAGTAGAGAACCAGTTGACCCAAGCAGAGTCCCAGCTGAAGTGCATCATGCTGCTACTGATCTCTGCTGGCCGATTTTTGCAGCAGCGCAGAGTCCAGCTTCTGATGGCGATCAACCGGAATCTGTCAAAACTTCGTGGGATGCTGTTGGACCTACCTGTTCAGTGGAGTCCATTATTCGTGCAGTGGGAGACGTTTTGGCCAAAGTAGAGAGACCAGGGAAAGAATACAGTGGATACCATCGCCTGCGTATATTCTCTGGCTCCCTACCCACACCACCAGGAGAAGAAACATTGGAGCAATGGTTGGAGCAGGCTCGTTGGATGGTGGATGAGAGCGAATGTTCAGCTAAAGAAAAGCGCAGACGCCTCATAGAATGTCTTCGGGGACCCGCTCTGGCGGTGGTGAAAGCCGTACATACAGCGGAGCCAGATGTCTCACCCTCCAAGTGTTTGGATGCCATCGAGAGTGCTTTTGGCACCGCTGAATCAGGTGAAGATCTGTATTTCAAGTTTCGACTACTGCAACAGGAGAAAGACGAAAAACTGTCAGACTTTCTAAGACGAGTGGAGCAGTCCCTCACCTTAATAGCTAGCAAAGGGGGGATGCAGGCCAGTCGGGTAGATGTGGCCCGGATAGAGCAACTATTAAGGGGGGCAGTATATTCCGACCTCATGTTGGTACAGCTAAAGTTGAGGGAGAGAAGGCAGAATCCTCCAAAGTTTTTAGAGTTATTAACAGAAGTTAGAGCGGAGGAAGAATATGCAGCAGCTAGGATTAAGCTTAGCTCATCTGTACAGCGGGTACAAGTTGCAGGCAGTCGTCAGACTGACATACAGTCTTTGAAAGCAGATATTAAAGAGTTGAAAACCATGTTTGCTGCTATGAAACCCAGCACTAGGCACGAAACAGATAGTGACCGATTGACGGTTCGCGAGACACAGTGTCCTGTGATAGAAAGTAGGGAAGACTCAGAAATAGTAGCTTTAAAGAAACAAGTGGAAAGACTACAGCAGAAGATGTCAGCCCAAACGGCCCAATCTTTAGATATGTCAGCTAATATGTTGCAGGTGGAACCCAAAAGACTGGGTCCTGGTAAAACACAGGGTGTTAGGACTAACAGAGGTTCAGAGGACAGCATTTGTTACAGATGTGGTGACAATGGGCATTTTTCAAATAAATGCCAAAATGCTGAGAACCAGAGTAGAGTCATTCAGAAGCTTATCCAGTCTCTCAAAAGAGCAAAAGAGCAAATGGGGGGTGCCAGGCTTGGGGAAAGCTCGCACACAGACTGCACTGTCAAGAGAAGTGAGGCAATATCAGTAGGGAACAGGGCTATTCCAAAAGGACTGATAGGTCCCACGTCAACTGTATCTGTGAGGGTGAATGGTCATGCCTGCGATGCGGTACTGGATAGTGGCTCACAGGTTACCATTATCTTTGAGGAGTGGTATAAGAAGCATTTAGCTAATGTTCAGATCTTACCAGTGTCTGGGTTGGCTATTTGGGGATTAAGTGACACCAGTTATCCCTATCTGGGGTATATTCTGGTAGAAATTGAGTTCCCTGAAACTGTAGTCGGGACTAGGGAATCACTTTCTGTGTTGGCTTTGGTCTGCCCAGGTCCCAGGACTCCAGACCAGACCCCTGTTGTTCTGGGGACTAATGCTAGTTTATTTAAGAGGTTAGCCCAGCTTTGTAGCTCGGACATTGGGGTTGATCTAGCGCAGACACTAGGTATCCGGACCAAAACTTCAGAGCAGAAGGAACTTCAGACTACAGGTGAGGAAGAGGACCTGGGCTACGTGAGATGGATAGGGCCTGGCCCACTAACCATACCAGCTGACAGCGGCTGTCGGGCCGCCTGCCAGGTGAAACTGAGACGCCCATTGGACAGGGAAGTGCTGATGGTGGACATGTCACCCAGGGGCTCACTCCCTGCAGGGGTGCTTCTCCAACCGTTAGTCTTGCCAAGTTCAGAAGTGACTGTGGATAGTTTCCCAGTTTGTATGCACAACGAGTCCGGCCGGGAAGTAATTCTCCCAGTTGGCACTGTAGTGGGACAGTTATGCGCGGTTGATATGGTAACTGCGCCCCTGAAGACAAAACCTCAGTCCGAGGGGGTGTCCAACGAGTTCAACCCTCAACTCATTAACTTTGGTGGGTCACCTATCCCAGAGCCTTGGAAAGCTAGGCTGAGAAAAAAATTAGCAGATAGAGCCAGTGTGTTCTCTTTGCATGAATGGGATGTGGGGCTTGCTAAAGGGGTAGAGCATCATATTAGGTTGTCTGACGCTCGACCCTTTAGAGAACGGTCACGTAGACTGGCGCCTGCTGACATTGAGGATGTTCGAAAACATCTGCAGGACCTTCTGAGAGAGGGTATTATAAAGGAGTCACGCAGTCCATATGCGTCTCCAATAGTTGTGGCCCGAAAGAAGAACGGCAATGTCAGAATGTGCATTGACTATAGAACCTTGAATAGTCGTACCGTGCCCGATCAGTACACTACCCCTCGCATCGATGATGCGCTCGATTCCTTGACAGGGAGCCAGTGGTTTTCGGTACTTGACTTAAGGTCGGGTTATTACCAGGTCGCCATGGCAGAGGCAGATAAAGAAAAAACAGCTTTCATCTGCCCCCTGGGGTTCTATCAGTTTGAAAGGATGCCACAGGGAGTCACCGGGGCTCCTGCAACTTTCCAGAGGCTGATGGAGCGGGCTGTGGGGGATATGAATCTGCTTAAGGTATTGGTCTACCTGGATGATTTGATAGTTTTTGGGAGGACTCTGGAGGAGCACGAGGAACGGCTTCTACAGGTTCTAGACAGGCTTAGAGAGGTTGGGCTGAAGCTGTCCTTGGACAAGTGCCAGTTCTGCCAACCAAAAGTGAAGTATGTGGGACACATAGTATCGGCGGAGGGTGTAGCCACCGATCCTGAGAAAGTAAAGGCCGTAGCTAATTGGCCGCGGCCTACTGACCTGAAGTCCCTGAGGTCTTTCCTCGGGTTCTGTGGGTACTACCGCCGATTTGTCGCAAACTACTCCAGAATCATCAGACCCCTTACAGATCTCACAAAAGGGTATGGCCCAACTCAGAAGGGGAAGGGTAGGTCGAGAGAGGAGGCAAAAGGCTTCTTCAAAGAGGGCGAGCCATTTGGAGAACGGTGGAGCCATGCATGTACTGATGCTTTTCATCGCATCATAGGTTGCCTCACCAGCGCTCCTGTTCTCGCCTTCGCAGACCCTAACAAGCCGTATATATTGCATACGGACGCCAGCTTGAAGGGGCTGGGTGCAATATTATATCAAGAACACCCAGAGGGGCTCCGACCAGTGGCATTCGCAAGCCGTAGGGTAAGCGCTGCTGAGCAGCGTTATCCTGTGCACCAGCTAGAGTTTCTGGCTCTTAAATGGGCGATTGTGGACAAATTCCACGATTACTTGTATGGGGCCAAATTCACAGTGAGGACAGATAACAATCCCCTGACCTATGTGCTGACCACAGCAAAACTTAACGCCACAGGGCATCGTTGGCTAGCTGCATTAGCAACTTATGATTTTGACATCCAGTACCGGCCAGGTAGGACAAACACTGACGCAGATGTGTTGTCGAGGACCTTTGGGGCTGAAGGGGCGGGATGGGAGCATATATCTCCCATGGGTGTACGTTCCATCTGCATGGTTACAGTGGTCACCAAGCAGTCGGAAATGCCACCTAGGTATGTAGATCAGTTGGGTGCCTCTTCTCAGTGTATTCCTGACGTGTTTGCTTTCCCTACTCACCTGGATTTGGGTTCCTTAAAACAGTTATCTAGGGCTGAGATAGAGGAGGAACAGAGGAGGGATGAGGTCATTGGTAGGGTAAGGACAGCTGTACAGCAAGGGTCGTGGACGGACGACAAAGAAGTGAGCCCAGAGTTCAGGCTGTTCAAGAGGGAGAAAGACCGCCTTGTAATGGTGGATGGTCTGCTACATAGGCGGACACAGAGACAATCAGGGGGACATGGGACGCAGTTAGTCCTCCCAGCTGAGTTAAGAGAGACAGTTCTACGATCCCTTCATGATGACATGGGTCATCTAGGAGTGGAGCGACTGACAGATCTACTGAAGAAGCGCTTCTATTGGCCCAGGATGGCTTCGGACGCGGAGATGTACATCAAAGATTGTGGAGAATGCACTCTCAGGAAAACTCCAAGTAAGAGGATGGCTCCTTTGCACCAGATCACGAGCCGGGGGCCTATGGATTTGGTGTGCATCGACTTCCTCTCCATGGAGCCAGACTCTCGAGGAATCAGTAATGTGCTGGTCATTACTGATCATTTTACTCGTTATGCACAGGCCGTTCCTACACGGAACCAAAAGGCACTCACTGTCGCAAAAGCCTTGGTAGAGACTTATTTCGTGCACTATGGTCTGCCGGCCAGGATACATTCCGACCAAGGGAGAGATTTCGAAAGTCAACTGATTCGGGAACTGTTGAGGATGTTGGGGGTGCGGAAATCTCGGACCACTCCTTATCATCCACAAGGGGACCCCCAACCTGAAAGATTCAATCGGACATTGTTATCCATGTTGGCTACCTTGGGTAGTGAAAAGAAGGGGTCCTGGAGTCGTCATGTCCCGTATGTCGTCCATGCCTACAACAGTACTAGGTGTGATGCCACTGGATACTCACCTTATTTGCTGATGTTTGGACGGGAAGCTAGGTTGCCTGTTGACCTGTGTTTCGGCACATCGCCAGATGAGACGGGAGAAAACAACTATTCCCAATACGTCGACAGCCTAAAGAAAGATCTACAGAATGCTTATGACCTTGCCGGCAAGACTGCTGATAAAGCACATGAAAGGAATAAGCGAGCTTATGACCAACAAGTGTGCTTCCAGGCAATTAACCTTGGTGACAGGGTTCTTCTAAAAAACTTGGGACTGAAAGGGAAGAGAAAGCTAGAGAACCGGTGGAGTCCAAACCCTTATGTTGTGGTGGGAAAGTTGCCGGACCTCCCAGTCTACCGAGTGAAGCCAGAGAGAGGAAGTGGGGGTGTAAAAACTATACACCGCAATCACATTCTCCCTATCAGAAACTCTATGAGGTTGCCACAGGACCAAGAGCAAGAGAGAACACCTGCAAAGCCAAGAACACGACTCCAAGTAAAAGACACAAAGCGTCAATACAGTGGCGTAGCACCTACCATGGATCTGGACTTTTCTGATTCATGTTCTGAGTGGGAGTATGAAGCTGTTCGGGAATATTATGGTGAAGGTCAACCAAAGGACTTACCCACCCTGGGTGGTGTAGAACCCGAAGACGGGTCAAAGGAGGCTGATGAGAGAATGGATCAAGACCCATCTGCAGAGGTCATACCCTTCTCTGAGGACGAGAGTGCAAAGGAAACAGAGACTGATACTGAAGAGGAGACAGAGCTCTTAGCTGAAGAGAACCAAGTGGGAACTCTAGATGAGAACCTCGATGGTGCCCCATTGACTGTCTCTCTGGACTCTGACTCCGACCCAGGTTTAGAAGATGATGAGGTATCCTGTAGTGAGTCTAACCCCCAGCTCAGATCTCTTAAAAAGATGCCTGTGACCCTTAGAACTAGGCCCAGATCTGAGAGACAACGTAAACCAGTTATTCGTCTGACTTATGATGAGCCAGGGAAATCTAGGAACCAGCCGATTACCATCGTGCATAAAGGGGTCATTATTAAGTTAGGGTGTAGGTCTTAGCCTTATAGACCCTAAACTGTAGTTGTCTCATGAGGACATGCAGACAGTTAGGAGGGGGAGGGTGTAACCCTCTGGTTTGAGTTCATATTTATTTTATTTAGTAGTGAATGAATGGATAAGTAAATGGTGTTTAATGTTTGTTTTATAGAACATGTAAACATACTGTGTTTGGAGTTTAATGTACTTTTAATATTGTTTGTTTTAATAACTGTTTGTAAAAGTAGTTTGGGATTTTATTTTGGAGGTGTGGGAGGGGCTTGTGCCAGCAGGTAGAGAACGGGAGAGGATAAAAGGAGGAACGCGAAGGTGAATGAGTTTAGTTTTTTCCTCCCCTCGAAAGTGAAGGGACTGTCGTGGTGGAGACACTTGGCTGAACCGTTGTTTGAGCCGTTGAAGGGGGAGAGAAGGACTCCGGCCGAGCTGTGGAGGTTGGAGCTGCGTGGGTGGACAACCCCGCAGAAAACTGTCCGTGACGCCGCTAGTGGAGTGGCTATCGCTGCGGGACTTGTTGGACGGTTGGCGGCTAGCCAGCAGAGACAGCCGCCGAGGACTGGGTGAGCAACCCCGCAGAGAACTGTCCGTTACTCCGCCAGTTGAGGGGCGAGCGCTCACGTGACTCACCAACGGTTGGCAGCTTGCCAGCAGAGAACTGTCCGTTACTCCGCCAGTTGAGGGGCGAGCGCTCACGTGACTCACCAACGGTTGGCAGCTTGCCAGCAGAGAACTGTCCGTTACTCTGCCAGTTGAGGGGCGAGCGCTCACGTGACTCACCAACGGTTGGCGGCTCGCCAGCTGAGAGAGAGAGACGCGAGGACGGAAGCAGACGGAACGGCGAGACTGACCTCCAGGAGACGGAGGTTTTCAGGTGATCGGGGACATGGTTGAAGGGGGATGTTAGCGCAAGTGCACCAACATCAGGCCTGCAACGACCCAAACTATATTTTTTTAGTAGCCGGCATTAAGTTTCCTTTCTTTATTTAAAAAGGGGTTAAAAAGTATCATTTCATTTAATTGTAAAATAAAAAGAGTGGTCTGTTGTTTATTTAAATTGTTTATTAAACTGTTCATGTGTTTAAAGCATATGTTTATTCTTCTGTGTTATACTGGTTGTTTAAGATATAAATTCAGAGTTTACAGGTAGAGATACCACTGATATTAAATAACTCAGGTTAGCCACCCTCATTAATGCCAAAGACGCTAGGGGGCGCTACATATATATATATACATATATATATATACATCATATATACATATATAGATATATATATGATATATATATACTGTATATTACAGTAATTTATTCTGTACTTTGTCAGATTATGGTGATTCTGGGGTCATGTTGATGGGTCCTTAAAAATGGTTGCCCAGGTTAAAGCAAAGTGTTAATCTGGCCCTGAGTAAAAGCAAATAATAAGCTGACTAGCTTCTCTTTACTTCTGGTTCAGCATTAGCCAAGCAGGTGTAATATTTGACTACAAACATGTAAAGTTGGATTTAAAGACGTATTAGCTGCAACTTTCTGATTGTTCAGAAATAAAGAGAATCTTGAAGACAATGCAGATTTTAACCAAACACTACTGGATTTAAACCTAATATCAATCTTTAAAGCCCATTAATTTAAACTCTTAATAATTTCCAGCAAACTCAAAGAAAGAAGGGAAATGCTCTATACTGTATAAAGAACAGTGTGTTAACATACATGTTTTTTTTCATCTGCACCCAACATCAAAACATATTTTTTGAAAAATTATTTTTATAACTATTTGGAAATAGCAATATTCTGGTGCTGATTCTGATATGAAATGCCTTTTTAATTATTATATTTTATATATATATTTTTTTTTTTACAATATACCATCCATCCATCCATCCATCCATCCATCTTCTTCCGCTTATCCGGGGTCGGGTCGCGGGGGTAGCAGCCTAAGTAGGGAGGCCCAGACTTCCCTCTCCCCAGCCACTTGGAGCAGCTCCTCCGGGGGAATCCCAAGGCGTACAAAAATATTTTCACAAAAATAATTTTACAATATACAAAAAACTTATTTAATTTTGGTTATTTATGCAACTGAACTGTTGCCACATTAAAATAATCTTCCCTGACTTTATTCAAATAAAAACATTTTGTTATTTTTAACATTGCCAATTTAATTTTGGTTATTTATGCAACTAAACCGTTGCCACATATTAAAATAATCTTCCCTGACTTTATTCAAATAAAAATATTTTGTTATTTTTGACATTGCCAATTTTGGAGTTTTAAGAAACTTTTCATGAATTTAAATGTGTACAATGTCAGACAGTTTAATACCATATTCATTAAATAAAATTAATTTAATCGTGATGTTTTGTGTGTTTTTGAAGGACCCCTCTATCGTGTTGTTGGGAACACAAGCTCGCACTCAGATGATGGAAGCTCACCTCTAATTCCACTGCTACGACCCTTTGTTTACTTTGGAGATTCAAAAACTCAGATTTTTGTACGAGTATCTCTTTTTTATGGGTGAATAAATATATTTTGGTGCAGAAACACAACGAAATGCATAAATTAATTGATATTTTGATATTTGAATGGATGAACAATTTTTTATGTTTTTATGACAGTGTTTAAGTTACATTTTTTATTTCTAATAAAGATTTTGTTAATCTAACGATTGTCACACATTATAGTAAACAATACAAACAAAATAAGAAATGATAACAAAAACTATGTAAGCCTTGATTTTAATCAAATCTATATTATTCTTTTCCAGGTCAATCACAATGGACATTTGACCTTTGAGGAACCATGGTTTAGTTATTATCCCCAACCGTTTCCACTGTATGGTGATAGAGACATCATCGCTCCATTCTGGACAGATTTAGACAACAGGAACAATGGTGACGTCTACTATGCTCAGTTCACCAGTGGTGGATTTCTGACACAAGTTACACAGGACGTCAATAGATACTTCCCAGGAATTAATTTCAATGCCAACTGGATCTTTATAGCAACATGGTATGAGGTTGCTTATTATTCAGCAACTGGAACAGTAAGCAATTTTATTTCTTTGATATGTATTGTAAAAGTGATATAGTTTGTTATTTTTCCATGATATTATTTGCTATAAAAAACAAGTTATTATTTTTGCAGCGGAATACATTTCAGGCAGTCTTGACGACTGATGGTCATTACTCTTTTGTGCTGATCAATTATGGGTCCTTGGCAGAAACCCCCAGGTCTATACAGGTTAGGTCTAATGAATGTTATGCACATTAAGCATTCTTTTAATCACCCTCTTAAAGACAAAACAATATGCACTAATGTCAATTTTTAGATTAAAACTATAATAGGAATTCATTTTATTTTTGTGATGTACTTTCTAGGCTGGATATGACACAGTCAATTCCGCGCACCACTTCACTATCCCTGGATCCTTCTCTAGCAATGCAACTGGCATCAACTCAGCTTTCAGCCTTGGCAGTAACGTCAATGCTCCTGGTCGCTGGGCTTTCCGTGTTGATTATGGATCAAGTGGCTGCACTTTTAATGGTAAGACCAGAGCAAGGAAGTCATTACAGCACTGTGAAGGAAGTGTGTGTGAACTAGTCCATGAGGATATTCCCATAATTACTGGCCCAGACAGTGTCTCATTGTCAGTCTAGAAATGCTAAAAGTGAGGGGAAGTATCAACGATACACTAATATAATGACATTTGTAAGAATAGAACAATTCCAGGCCTAATTCCCTTGGTTACTGAGATAATAATAATGCGAGTTCATCAAAGTGAAACTATACCGGATCGGTCGAGGCCCGGGTTAACAACGACCGCCACCCGTGCTGTTGACAAACAGGGTGCCGGCGGAAATTGTGCTACTGTTAGTTGAAGACACTGAGGAGGGAAACGTGTCAGGAGACAGAGGGAGAAGAGGAAAGTGAAAAATGTAGGACTGAGGGTTGCAACTCTAAATGTGGGGACAATGACAGGCAAAGGTAGAGAGCTGGCTGACATGATGCAGAGAAGAAAGGTAGATGTTTTATGTGTCCAAGAGACCAAGTGGAAGGGCAGCAAGGCCCGCAGCATTGGAGCAGGGTTCAAACTGTTTTACCATGGTGTGGATAGAAAGAGAAATGGAGTAGGGGTGGTCCTGAAGGAGGAGTTGGCAAAGAATGTAGTAGATGTGAAGAGAGTGTCAGATAGGGTGATGTGCCTGAAGGTAGAAGTAGAAGGTCTGATGCTAAACATAGTAAGTGGTTATGCTCCACAGGTTGGATGTGATGGGGAGGAGAAAGATACATTTTGGAAAGATTTGGATGAAGTGATAGAGAGTATTCCCAGGGAGGAAAGAGTGGTGATTGGAGCAGACCTGAATGGACATGTTGGTGAAGGAAACAGAGGGGATGAGGAAGTGATGGGTAGGTTTGGTGTCAAGGAAAGAAACCAGGAAGGACAGATGGTGGTGGATTTTGCCAAGAGAATGGAAATGGCTGTAGTCAATACTTATTTCCAAAAGTGGGAGGAACATAGAGTGACCTATAAGAGTGGAAGGAGTACGCAGGTCGACTACATTCTGTGTAGAAGAGGAAACCTGAGGGAGATTGGAGACTGTAAGGTTGTGGCAGGGGAGAGCGTGGCCAGACAGCATCAGATGGTTGTGTGTAGAATGACTGTTGTTGTGAAGAAGAGAAAAAGAGTAAAATCAGAGAAGAAGACCAAATGGTGGAAGCTAAAGAAGGAAGAATGTTGTGAGAAATTCAGAGACGAGCTGTTAAAGGCTCTGGGTGGTAAGAAAGAGCTTCCAAGTGACTGGGCTACTACAGCAACAGTAATTAGAGAGACAGGTAGGAAGGTACTTGGTGTGTCATCTGGACAGAGAATGGATGATAAGGAAACCTGGTGGTGGAATAGTGAAGTGCAGGACGCCATTCAAAGAAAGAGATTAGCCAAGAAGAAATATGACAGTGAGAGGACTGAAGAGAGGAGACAGGAATATAAGGAGATGGGACATAGAGCAAAGAGGGAAGTAGCTAAGGCAAAGCAGAGGGCGTACAATGAGTTGTATGGGAGACTGGACACTAAAGAGGGCGAGAAGGACTTGTACCGATTGGCAAGACAGAGGGATCAGGCTGGAAAGGATGTGCAGCAGGTTAGGCTTATTAAAGATGGGAATGGGAATGT
>JBBPBX010033796.1:6358-30133 GCA_038048925.1 Garcialebias charrua
TGCACGGAGAGAACATGCAAACTCCACCCAGAAAGGCCCCCGGACCAGGATTTGAACCGGGGACCTGCTCGCTTAGAGGCAGTCAAAGTCAAAGTCAACTTTATTGTCAGAAATACAATACAGGTAGTCCCCGATTTACGAGCGCTCTGATCTACGAGGTTCCGGACTTACGAGCTGGCGAATTATTGGAAAAAACGCAAAAAATACTGAGTTTTCCTGTGTTTTTTCACCACAGTTCGTTAGCTAAACATGTGGACACACGTTTCCGATCATTTTTATGCACTCATAAGCAGTTTTTCGATGAAAAACGAGTGTTCGTAGTCGCGCTAGCAAAACCGTTCCAATTTACGAGCGAAATTCCGGACTTACGAGAAGCGTGGCGGCCGTTCCAAATTACGAGATTTCCAGTTTACGAGCGCCTCGTTGTAACGGATCTCGCTCGTAAATCGGGGACTACCTGTATGTACAGGACATACACAGGACCGAAATTGCGTTTCTCTCAGTCCCTCGGTGCAACAGTAACCATCTAAACACTAAACACTAAAACATTTAATAAACATAAGCATAAAATAGTAAAATAGTAAAAAAGTGTAACACTGTCCTGAGTTTTTTCATAATAGTATAAAAGTATGAAAATTTACACCAACACTGAAACACCAAACACCCCTAAAACACCAAACACCCAATGAACATAAGCATAAAATGAAATAATAAAAGTGTAATACTGTCCTGAGTTTTTGCATAGTAGTATAAAAAGTATAAAACGTATACAGTATCTATAAAATAAACTGAAGTTTCTAGCGTTGACATTTGCAAAGAGTCATCAACATCTCCAAAAGTTTGGTCTGTGTTGTAAAAAGCTGCACTTTGAACCTGCAGAAGGAATGTTGTTGTTGGAATATGGGGGAGGTGTTTTGTTTTGGCTACTGGGGGGATGTTTTGAGCACACAAAAGACTTCAGCCCCAGGGGGTCAAACACACCTAATGGAATGCAAATTCCTCAATCTGTCATTTTACAGTCTCCCATGGGAGCTATATGTAAAATATGTACAAGTACATGTGTTTGGTATTCCTAGTGTTAAGCTGAGCATTCAGAAAAATGTTACACTCACTATTTTTGATCTTATTTCAAAGAACATAAAACTCCAAATTTGATTAATATTTGTTGATAATGATAATTAACCAAAGCTACTGAAATTGTGAGTAGGTCTGTTTGAAACATATTTCTGTCATCAAATCTCAGCTAACAGTCATTGCTGGCTGAACACCGGTAGCTAACATTTGTTGTCATTTCGCTGTGAGCATAAATACAGTACAGTACTGTAATATTACATTCACAAAATACTAACAATAATATGTTCATCTTACTTGTGAAAAGTTATCCCCCGGTCCCTGACATCAACAGTTTTTCGATTTGAACACGAATAAGCCGAGCAGTGGTGAGGAATTTTCTGTTGTTTTTGTGCAAGTACAAGCCGGGTGACAGCGCCAAGATGGCCAGCCAAAATCCTGCCCCGGAGCAGGCTATGCTCAGTCTACCTATATAATAATAATAATAATAATTTGTCACATTTGTCATCTGTGTATGTTCCCATACTTGACAGACAAAATTGGTCTTTTGCATTTAACCCAACCACCACCAGGTGGTGCAGTGAGCAGCGTAGTCGCACCCGGGGAGCTGGGGAAATAGATGTGTACTCATAGACACCCCAAGATGGTGTGCCATATATAATGTCTATGGTTCTGGGCTTGTTTTCATGGCGCTGGTTGCTTGTTTCTATCGCGAGATCTGGCAACACTGGGGACGTGGTCTCTGCATTTGTGCTGCAGCCTGCAGAACGGGGCGGAGCCGGACCACTGTCAGTCCCGGAAGTGGTGCTATTGCACTCCGGAAATGAAGGGGGCGCTATTTTCATAATGACAGAAGCGCAAGTTGAGAGGTGTTAAGCCCCCAGTAGACCTGCGCGTACTGCCTATACGCCTCTGTACGACGTACGTACGCTGAGGCAAAAGCGTAGCCCCCGCGTAGCCCCTCAGGGCACGAACGCGCAAAGCTCTTTTTTTACGACCGCGCACGCTTGCGCGGTGTCTGACCATAAACTTCTCCGGCGCCGGACTGTTTTGTATGTTACACAAATGAATTAAATTCCTCTTCTTTATCGTTGATCAGGCCTTTTTTGTTTTTTTTTCCAAAAGTCAAGTAATTGCTTCTTCCTCCGTTCACTCAATGACTGAAATGAATGAATTCAGGTCCTACCTGGCTGCGCAAGGTTTTAAATATTTCCTGGTGGGCTGTGGGCTGCAGGAAAAGCGCTCCCTGTTATTATTTTTATTTCTTAGAACTTTTTATAACATATAAAGTAGAAACACCGCAGCAGAACACCGCAGCGGGCTGCAGCGGGCTGCTCATGATGAGTTCTCTGAGTTCTCTCACTGAGCTGTCAATCATTTCAGTAGGCGTGTCAGCAAGTGACCAATCAGCGACCTCAGTTTGTCCCCTCTGCGCGCAGCTGCTCACATTACAACAAGGATTTGGAGCGAAAACGCGAGCATTTAACGTGAGAAAGAAAGCAGAGCTGTGCCAGCGAACGCGTGCGCACAGAATACGCGCGTAGAGTGGCGTAAAGGCAGGACGCTGAGGTCTACTGGAGGCTTTAGGCCACACGATCCACAGTGGAAAACGCACAAAGTCAGCAAAAGGTATTTTTACCTTCTTAAAACTTTTTTCACATAGTAAATAAAATAAAATAAACGCTTTTCTAGATGAGGTTGAACATATAATTAACAGCTGTAAACTAATTCGTAATTCATACATTCAATTCAATTTTAATTAATTGTTTGCTGTATATTTATTACCTGGAAGCCATTGTGACTCATAAAATTAGTTGTTGAATCGTGCAAAACTGGAAGAATAATGTTAAAGAACATAAAGTGATTCATTTCAGACATGCCTTTTTTTAAATAAAATAAATCATTTGTATATTTCCTGATGTGTTACATGTATTACATTTTTGTTGTATGTTTGTAGCTATTACACTGTGTCCTTGCTCTATTTTGAGTGGGAATGAAACATTTCTTGTTGAAACATATCTGTAGTTTATATAGATGTTATTTTAAATTTTATTCATTTCTTTTTTTTACTGCAGAATTCCATATCTTCAGATGTGGCCTACCCTGGAGACACATCTCACTTTCATTGCCCATACTGTTTGTTAACCATTGACAGAATGGACAGGTTTGTGAATCATTTGGTGAAACACACTTTTCAACATGGTGTCCAGCTGTGCATCAGCACTGACTCCTGTCCAGCCAGCAGCCACCAACTTGCAGGGAACACAGCCACCTGTCCGCTCAGAAGACATAATCACATGTTTCTCCACAGTATGCTCTCTACTTTGTGATGGAAGCGCCATTTGATTCCACGGAGGTAAGGAAAGATGAGAGTGCAGTGGTTCAGTAAAGGTGTGTGGGCTGCTGCTCATTTTATGGATGCCAATGGAAATATGTTACAACATTCTGAGTTTTGTGATAAATTTCAAATTTGTTGTACCCAGGCAAAATATAATCGGATTATCAGAGACTTTCCTTTTCAACTTCAATCCATGGTGAGACAGGATTTAATACATTCCAAGCTTTCACCCTTTTTAAGGACACTTTATATTGCAGATGTAGAATTGTGTGATTTCAAATGTAATAATAAGTTAATGAGGAGCTGTTTATCGCAGTACTGTGCTACTGTTGTACTTAAAAGGCAATACAGTATATCCTCAGAGATTTCAACAAGGAACAAATTAAGAAGATTAGATCCAATTATTTATCTTTCCCTCTCCCATCCAAAATTAAAGAAGTACAATTCAAAATTATAAATAAAATCTATCCAACTAATGACTTTCTGAGACACAGGTTTAAAATGGATGTGGATAAATGTGTGTTCTGTGAGACTGAGGATTTGGATCATCTGTTTTTCACATGTGATTTTGTACGATCCTTTTGGCAAAATCTTCACCAGTTTATCTGGGATCATGGGATACATTTAACTGATTTTGTATCCAAGAGATTAAATTTGGTGTCTTTATTAATGATAATAACATTGACTATGGTATAAATAATGTTCTGCTGTTAGCCAAACATTATATACACAAGTGTCGCTTCATTATGCAAGCAAAGTTATGATTGTTAGAAGTAGGGCCAATAAACATCTGATAACCCCTGACTTCTCTCTATCTGGTGCTGTCCTCAACATATGCAATGAAATCAAATATTTGGGACATTACATATATGATGACCTATCTGATGATCGTGACATCTGTAGGCAGTATTCATTCATTCATTCAACCTTTATTTATACAGGCTAGCCTCGTTGAGTCACGGGGACTCATTTACAAGAGGGACCTGTCTCACTCACACCAACCATCCACTCTCTCACTCACACCTAGGGTCAATTTAGAGTCACCAATCAGCCTAACATGCATGTTTTTTGGTCTGTGGGAGGAAACCGGAGTACCCGGAGGAAACCCACGCATGCACGGGGAGAACATGCAAACTCCACCCAGAAAGGCCCCGGACCGGGATTTGAACCGGCAACCTTCTCGCTGAGAGGCAGCAGCTCTACCAGTTGTGCCACCGTGCTGCCCAATCGTATCGTATGATATATGCACAAGCTAATACTCTGATCAGAAAGTTTGGTATGTGTTCATCCTCTGTGAAAATAGCTCTTTTTAAAGCTTTTTGTACCTCGCTATACACTGCTCATCTGTGGCGAAGATACAAAAAAAGTAGCCTGCATAAACTTTATGTGGCATACAATGATGGCATGAGGCTGCTCCTCAAAGTGCCCAGATGGAGCAGTGCTAGCCATATGTTTGTACATAATGCTGTTCCCACATGTGCTGCTGTGCTCAGGAATCTTATGTATAAATGCATGTGTAGATTGTCTGTGTCATGCAATAATATAATTGCAAATCTAGTAAATCCTGCTTTTAGTGCAGTGAGATTTTGTTCAAGATTGTGGAATCATTGGCGCCATCATTTATTTGTGACTCAGTGAATTATTTGTCTTTTATTTCTTTATTTAATTTGTTTTTTATGGATTTTCTATGTGTATTTTTATGGACCTTTTTTGTGTCTGAAATAAAGTTTGTTTGATTGATTGATTCATTATACCCGTCCCTAATTTCACACACTGGAAGAATGAATTAAAGTTGTTTTATAAGTCTTTGTGTTTGGTGAAGTCAAAAAATGCTTTTAAGATATCCTTTTTGAAAACATTTGATGTGTAACGTTCACTCTGCCACAGCTCTGAGGAGACCATCATCCATCTCTTCTGGGACTGTTCTCATACTCAGGTGTTCTGGAAAGACATTTTCATGTATGTAAATAGAAAGTTAGAAACTGACCTACCATTTGACGCTAAAATTGTTTGGTTTCTTTTGTCCAAATATTTCAAGTGAGAAAGTTTTTGTTGTAAATTTAATACTACTATTAGCCAAATTTTACATCCACAGCTGTAAATTCTCCTTGCTAAAACCTAGATTTATAGTGTTTTCTAATTATATTTCTTCTTACTTATCTACTTTAAAATATTGTACTAATGCAAAAGCTTTAAAAACTAAAACAATCTGTAACGAATTTCTGTTGTAAGCGGCCCAAAACATTTTTTTATTTTTTTTTGTTTATGTGCCTTTATTCTCTTTTGTGCTATGCATGCTAGAGCCATGTTTGACATTGTAAGATTTTTTGTACTTGTTTTTTTTAATTAAATAAAAAAGTAACGTATGCACCGCTGGCGCCCCCTTCATTTCCGGAGTGCAATAGCACCACTTCCGGGACAGACAGTGGTTCCAAGTACTCTTGGCTGCAGACTGCGGATGACGGCGGTGTCAGTCCCGGAAGTGGTGTTATTGCACTCCGGAAATGAAGGGGGCGCTAGTGGCGCTATTGGGGGCGCTAGTGGCGCCATTAAAACACGCACCAACAACAAAATGAATGGAAATTAATATTTTAAAGGCACTAGTGGCGCTATTCTAAAAAAAAAATAATGGAAGTTAATATTTTAAAGGCGCTAGTGGTGCTAATTAATATTTTAAAGACAAATGTTTATGTTTATTAAATTTGTTCATTTTTTTGTGGTTTTACAAACATCTCTGTCCCCTTAAGATTATAACAACTTTGTCTTTTAACAAAATGCATTTGGATATTTAAAGGTAATGCATTATTTAATCATGGAACTTCAATAACTTCAGTTGATAAAATAATGTACAAATGTACATTAGGAACACTATCCATCCATTAATTATCATACATGCACGCTTATCCCTATTACAATTTTTTTTAATGGAAATTAATATTTTAAAGACAAATACATTACATTAGGAACACATTTATCCATCCATTAATTATCATACACACACGCTTATCCCTATACTGTAGTGGGTTTACCACAGCTGCATTCCAAAAACTATAATATGCTTGGTTGCAGGTGAGCTCAAATATTATCGTTGTTTACCATAATGTGTCATTGGAAACTTCATAAACTGCACTCAAATATCCAATTGTTTCAAAACCCAAAGGGATTAATTAACACTCAGAGGAAGTAGTTTTTAGAACGTTTGACAAGAAATGATCTTCAGTAGTCGGGTCCCGGCAGTAGACGTTGCAAGAATGGTTCACTGGATGAATAAATTTGATTCTATATGAAAACATTTTTGAAGTCAGTGGATACATAAATTAAGCCTGTGTGTAAATTGCAAGTCTTCAGTTCAGCCAATCAGCAATTTGCGCCTCCATCCCAGCATATTGGTGTTGGTCTACTCAGATTACCCTTCATAAAGTCCGGCTTGATGTGAACAACTGCTCCTCACCTGAGTTTCCATCACCTCCACTCGGTGTCCACCGTCGCTGAGCATACCTTTCATTTTTGCATTTATTGTTTGTAGATGTTTGTAACTGAACATCTTTCTGTATGTGGTTGCTTGATTAAAAAAAGAACTATTAATTCTAAACATAAACAACCTAACCTAGCCATATTTGTTTTTTAAAGAAAACGCGTATTGATTCCAGTCATTGTTCAAAAAGTATATTAAACATTGAATGCACACATATACAAACATTTTAAAAAATGAAAATCAACAGATATACAACAAAAGGGACACTCAAAAATGTACATACTGTTTAAAGAACACAATGTGAAAAACAAAACGATGACTAAACAACTCAAAAGGCTAGCTAATGTACTTCAGCAGAACAGATTTAAAAAAAAAGACATGTCACCAAAAATGAACAACAAATTTGTGACAACTTCAATGTGTGAACAACACTGTAAAACAACTAATATTTACAAGCTGAGAGAAGAGACACACACACACACACACACACACACACACACACACACACACACACACACACACAACTTCGAGAAGCGCTACTTGCTTCTTTAATTTATAGTAGTGATTATGAAAATAGCGCCCCCTTCACTTCCGGAATGCATTACTACAACTTCCGGGACTGACACTGTCCGTCTGCAGACGGGAGCGATCATGAAAACAGCGCCCCCTTCAGTTCCGGAATGCAATAGCACCACTTCCGGGACTGACACCGCCGTCATCCGCAGTCTGCAGCCAAGACCCTCTCAGTGGTTCGGCTGAATCGGCTCCGCCCCTGCTTCATTGTGGAAAGACGCCGAGTGTTCAGCTATGACGTCCCCAGGCTGTACCGTCCTGACGCCTGAAAATGTAAAAGGTGGTTTGATTTGTGCTTTTGTAACATTAGTGATACGTTTGCCTCGTTTTGATACATACGTTTCTAAGGAAGCTAACGTTAGCTGTTGAGCAGAATCAAGCTAGCCACCAGCTAGGCTAGTCAGCTAGCACAACAAGAAGCACAACGGACGCAGAAATATTAATGCTGTGTACAGTAATGTTGCCATACGCTGGGTTTGGTGCACTACAGTATTTTAATGCAGTTTATTTATTTTAGGATCTAAGAAAATGTCGTGTCCACTGCACGGATGTAAGCGTGTTTACACACAGATGAACGCGCTGCAGAGCCACATCAAGGACCATGACATCCCAACTCAGTCTCTTCCAGGTGAGCGTGAAGCCCACAGCCACTTGTCTAATGTGGAAGAGCAGCTTCAAGTGAACTGAAACCTTCAGATACTTTCCCTCTATTTTAAAATGCTGAACTGAAGCTTGTTTGGTTGGATGTAATGGAGATAATCAATGATTGGATCAATTTATTGATAAACAAAGTATTTTAAGTAGCAGCCAGTATGGGTTTAGAGGAAAAAACTCTACATCAGTGTCTCTCATGGATTTAATGGAACAAATAACTAATGCTGTCGATCATAAACAGTACTGTGTTAGTGTTTTTGTTGATCTAAAAAAAGCATTTGATACCATTGATCACACCATTCTCCTTGAAAAACTAAATAAATATGGTATTAGAGGACCAGCATTACAGTGGGTATCTAGCTATTTGAAAGATAGAAAACAGTTTATGCAAATAAATGATGTAAGATCTGACCTCCGTGATATCACTTGTGGAGTTCCTCAGGGCTCTGTGCTTGGACCAAAGTTATTTAATTTATATGTGAATGACTTGGTAAATGTGTCAGGACTCCTTAAATGTGTTCTTTTTGCCGATGACACCACATTTTTCTGTTTTGGTAAAGACAAAACAGATTTTGGATATGATGAAAACAGAATTTATAAAAATACAAACTTGGTTTAAATAAACAAATTATCTTTGAATTTAGATAAAACTAATTACATGATATTCAGTAACAAAAAGAGAATTGTTGACGATCCATTTGAAATTGAAGATGTTGTGATCTGTAAAGTGAGTGAAGTGAAGTTTCTGGGTGTTATCATTGATGACAAACTGACATGGAAACATCATGTAAATTCCATTAAAACAAAAATAGCTAGATCAATTGCAGTACTGTATAAAGTCAGGGATTTTTTAATTGATAAAGCTCTGTATATGTTGTATAACACAATCATTGTTCCACATTTAATCTATTGTATTGAGGTTTGGGGAAAAGCGTGCAAAACAATTACAAAGCCTGTTTTTATTTTACAAAAGAGAGCTGTAAGAGTAATCACCAGAAAACATTTCAGTCACCCATCAAACACCTTGTTTCTTCAGCTAAACTTATTGAAATTCCAGGAATTGGTAGAATATAGTATTTTATCAGTTATGTATAGGGCTCATAATAACACATTACCTTTAAATATCCAAAGAAATTTTATAAAAAGACAAAGTTATTACAATCTCAAAGGGACAGAGATATTCATCAAACCACAATTCAGAACCAGCTTAAAGGGACGGTCTACCTCAATTCAGGGAGTTCGATTGTGGAATGTTCTGGAGAGTGATGTTAAAAATGCAAAATCAATGTATACATTTAAGAAAAAGGTCAAAAAGGACTTGCTCAAAAACTATATATGATGTAGCTTAGTGTGTTTGTGTATTACACTTATGTTGTACTTATGATGTAGCTTAGTGTGTTTGTGTATTACACTTATGTTGTACTTATGATGTAGCTTAGTGTGTTTGTGTATTACAGTTAGAAAAATTAAGTAGAGTTGTTCATTTTGTGATGTAGTTTGAAGGTTATCATTGTTTGAACAAATTGTGAAATAAGGGGCAGATATAATAAGATTTCATCTTCTTTCTGCTCGTTTCATTTTATCCTACTTGTATTCTTGTATCTGATGAAACTGTTTTGTATTGTTCTTTTAAAATGAATAAATAAACATCAAATCAGTGAAGCTCCATGTCAGTAGGTAAATGTCTGTCTCCAGGTAAGGTGTTGCTGTGCTCGATCGCTGGCTGCAACGTCTCCTCCCCCAGCATGCAGAAGCTGATGGAACACATGAGGCAGCATCACAAACCCAACATTTACTTCCAGTGAGTTGCGCTTCTGTCCTGCTGTCACCCTGATGGTTCTGTCAACGTGAAATTATGAAGCTTTGCTTTTGTTTCTGAAGGTGTGAGAGCTGTCGCACAAAACTGCGGTCTTACCGCGGCCTCCTGGCACACCTGCACACGTGCTCCAAAGTGCCGCGGAGCAAATCGAAGGCTGCTGAACCGACACCACCTCTGCTTATCGCTGCAGGCAAGCCGAGCACGACCCCCCAAGTTGTGGATCAGCAGCCCCCAAAGTTGGAATCCATGTCTTCACCCCAGTCAGTTCAAGTCACAAACTCAGATGGATCCTTCCCCACTGCCACTCAGCTTGACTCAGCTGAACCCCCTGTGCTCGGTCCCCCCATGTTGCCTCTCGGAGAGACCCCACTTTCTCAGCTCGATGAAACTGCCCCCCATCCCCTACTCAAGATTGAAGCCCCTACTCTACCTTCCTCTCTGAAATCTGCTGCTCTGAAAACAAATGTTGACCCTCCTAAGGTTCAGAGTCAGCAGCATGCACACCGCAGCTCCATGGTGGGTGTGCAGCGTGGTCCTGCAGGTAACCCCCCCTTTACAGCACATTATTCAGCTCAAGTAACAGACTTGGGAGTTTTATAAACCATTAAAGAAAAATCAATGTCTGCATTCGTAGTTAAAGGAGAAATGAAAAGTGTTTTTAACAGTGCTGGGTAGCGCTAATCCAAAAATTAGTTCCGCTATTTCTAAAGCACTTATTGATTTATTTAGGTCCACAATTTCAAAAGCACTTATGTATTACCAATGCTAGCGGACGCTAATGCTAACACGCTAACCGCCATTTTGAAGAGGGCAACTGGCGAAATAATTTTTTTAATCCAGCAGATTTGACCATTTGAACCGGTTAAGCTCAGAAAAACCTTGTGCTATAAAGTCAGATAAGAAATATATTTTTTCTCAGCAAAGAAATAATTGTTTTTACCGTGTTTTCATGGAAAGTCCTTATCTTCTGTGGCCGTCGCGGCCGCCATTTTGAAGAGGGCAGTGGCGAAATACTTTTAAAAATCCAGACGCGTCGCGTAGGCCGCTGAGAAACATCCATAAGTTCACCCTCCATGTTAAAAACTCTTCGTCTGACTCTTCGAAAACAAGCAATAAGGCTGCAGAGTAACACACTGGCTGCTAACTGAGAGCGCTCGCTCTAGTAAAGAGACTGAGGGGACGCTTTTTTGTCACGGACCACATCCGGCGCTGACAGGATATGGTCTGTTAGCAGTCGTCCGGGCCTGTAAATAAGTTTTTTCGGTTTTACTGATAGATAATTAGTTATTAGCGGTACTGCATTTTAAATAAAAATAGCGCAAATCCGCGTATGAATTATAAAAGTTAGTTAATCCGCTGTAAAGCTAACAGATTATTTAGCTACGCTATAAGCGGATTAGCGCATTAGCGCTCCCTAGCGGTCGTAGGCCCACCACTGTTTTTAAGCTAATAGTAGTCTAATGAAAAGCATAAAATTAGCTTGTTGAGAAATTTTCACAAGTCAAAAATTTCATCCTAACTCAAATTTAGCATTTGCAAAGTGGAAAAAATCACATCCGGTGTTTTTGACACCCCTCCCCCCACCTGCTCTCGCTTACAGGTATGACGTAGGTCGGGCCATGGTCGTCCCTCATACAGTATTGTGTAGCTTCATTTGTATTGTAAACTAAAAACATTTCATACGATCAAACTGACAATTAAGTTACATTTGGTCATAAGTACCTCAACACCTTTTTTACATTGCTGATTTGTAAAAAAAAAAAATTTGATACTTAGATCCTCCTAAAATGAGCAGTTCCAGAGATATGTACGGGTGAGCGCTTGGTGTTATGTACGTTCTAAAATAAGCTGATTTGTAATCATTTATTAACAAAAATTAAACTGAGACACACTTAAAAAAAGTCAGTTAACAATTTTTTTTGGCGTTTCTGTAGCTACATTTTAATGAAAGTCAGCTCGCGCTGAACGGCGGAAATGCTGTCTACGGGTGCGCGCTTGGTGTTATTTACGTTCTAAAATAAGCTGAATATTTTTGGAGGTTATTCTAATTAGGCAAATTTTTCTACTAAACACTTTGAGACTTAACCTTCAGTTTGATGTCATGGGTCACAGATAAACACAGAACCCCTGCGCCTCGACACGGACAATGTGAAGCTGCTAACGTTAGCATGCGGCGGCTAACGCACGGCTATTCGTATTTCCAGGATAGAAATGCCCATTAATGCACTAAATCACCAAACTGTTTTTGTCAAACTAAAGTGATGTGGGGGGAGAATCAATTCTTACCATTCCACGTTGCCAACTCTGTCATTGGGCTCGTCAGAATTCAGAGATCCAGCTGTCGGTTCAGGTTCAAACTGATATGGTTGTAAATCCATTACCCATACTAGGTGTTCCTGCATTTCTTCAAATTCAAAAAAGTCTTCTACTTCCATTTTAAATGACAGACAGGATGACCGTAATGATGGGTTTTGTAGCTTCAGTGCTATTTAGAAAGTAGCGCAGAGGACACATATGCATATGTGTCCTCTGCGCTACTTTCTAAATAGCACTGAAGCTTGAGGTCAGGAAGGATATGACGCATGCGTCATATCCTTCCTGACCTCCAGAAATTAATTAACTTCGGAATTTTGCTGGAAAACGTAAAAAACTATTTAAGCTACTGACCTGAAAAAGCATACAAAGTATGTTTATGTGTGTTGTTTACTAAATGACATTCTTGTTATATAGATTTTCTGATATTTGATTTCATTTCTCCTTTAATTAAACTAAATGTTATTTTAGTTTAAGCTCGGTCAAACATTTTGTCTCGTTGCTGAAAAGTCCATTTCCTCCTTCAGGTACATCCAGCAGTCGCATAAGGCGTGTCCTTTGGGAGCACACCAGAGGTCGATACACCTGTATACAGTGTGGTCACATAACAACCAATCGCCAGACAATGAGAGAACACATCAAAAGTCACAAGGACACCAAAGCTGCAGCGAGTAAATGAAGCCCAGCCACGAACACAGAACGGTAGAAAGCTGCTGTTTCTGTCAGAGCTGTGGTCACAAGCTGAGCACCGAGTTAGAGAAACATGGATGATAAAAGTTTACTGTTTCTGCTAATATGTGATTATGTGGATGGACATTAGTAGCCTTTAAACACTTAATACGTTTTTTAATTGGTAAGTCCCTACATGTAACTCGCCTTGACTTGTTTAGCACAAACCATTTTTTAAAGGTGCTGAAATCCCTCTAATAATTTGCTTTGCATCTTGATTTGTGAAATTTAGGCATTTATTATAAAAAAACACTTTTCATGTTATTTGCAGTTCACTCTTAGTGAGCATGCTTTTATTTCCTATTCTCCAAATAAATAAAAAAGTGAGTTTATAATTAAAGAAGTCACTAATAATAAAGATGTAAATCTACATATAGTTTTTTTTCTTTTTCCTTTACAGAAACTAGTTAAAACCAAAAAAAAATTGTCAAGTTGATTTTTATTTGGGTCCATCAGTACGAGTTGATACACTGCTCATCCAGCCAGCAGAGCGCAGCAGAACTTACTGGATCGTTCATATACACACAGTATATCGTTCAATATTTATTCTTCTTCTGCTTCCTTTCATTTTGATTTGTGTATTATTTGTGTTTTATTGTAAAAAAAAAAAAAGTATTTTAAATTAAATAAATACATCTTTTTGGAATTGGGAAATTGGAATATATGAACCATTTACACATTACCACGTGCAGACTGAAGAGCAACTCCCAGAAATTTTCCTATTAAGTTATTAGATCATCTATAAAAACAATTTTTGCTGGTTTATAATAACATTACACTAAAAGGTAGCAGTTAACTTGGCCCATGAGGTTTTGATGAAGAAAAACTACATTTCCTCATGATCCTTCCTGCAGTTTACATCTTTGCTACTTTACCACCACCTGCTGGAATTAACTGGAATTGATCGTTTCAGATGGCTGCAGACCATTAGAAAATAAAGTCACCAAAAGAATTGTGTAAAAAATGATAATGCAAACCCCACATCAGGAAATATGTTTTGTTGATTGTTTTATTTTGTCATCACAATTATGTTCAGGTCAGTTCTCTTGGAGTTAAAAAAAAAAAATCTTCTGGTCAAATGTATCTCTTTCCTACTAGAAGCTTCTGGAAAAGGACGCCGTTGCTGCCCTGGAAGGAAGAGAGAGAGACGGTGAAACTGGCTGAGCTGATTACAACCAGGGTGGGAAATAATAAAAATCTGAACTACCAAGCCATTATCTAAAAAAGCTAAGTCTGGTCCTCTGGACATTCACAAAACATACATAGCACCCTCTCACAGTATCAACCAGTCCAGAGGACCAGACTTAGCTTTTTTAGATTTTTCTACCTGGATTATTGAGCATGCATCAGGGTACCAAGCCATTACTTTGTGTTTTATTAAAATGAGACAAGGACGCAGTGGGTGAAAACCATTAGCTTGTCAACCTATTTCTCTAAACTGAGGCTGTTAATCTGGTCATAAAATTAGAATATAATGAAAAGTTGATTTATTTCAGTAATTCCATTCAAAAGTGAAACTTGTACATTCATTACACACAGACTGATGTATTTCAAATGTTTATTTTAGTGTTGATGATTATAACTGACAACTAATGAAAACCCCAAATTCAACATCTCAGAAAATTAGAATATTGTGAAAAGGTTCAATACTGATAGTTCTACACAATCATGGGGAAGACTGCCGACTTGACAGTTGTCCAAAGGTCAACCACTGACACCTTTCACAAGGAGAGCAAGACACAAAAGTTCATTGCTAAAGAGGCTGGCTGTTCACTGAGTTCTTTGTCCAAGCACATTAATAGAGAGGCAAAGGGAAGGAAAAGATGTGGTAGAAAAAATGTACAAGCAATACTGCACCCTGGAGAGGATGGTGAAACAAAACCCATTCCAAAATGTGGGGGAGATTCACAAAGAGTGGACTGCAGCTGGAGTTGGTGCTTCAAGAACCACCACGCTCAGACGTATGCAAGACATGGGTTTCAGCTGTTGCAGTTGTGTCGAGCCACTCTTGAACAAGCGACAGCGTCAGAAGCGTCTTGCCTGTGACTGCTGCTGAGTGGTCCAAAGTTCTGTTCTCAGTTGAAAGTAAATTCTGCATTTTCTGTGGAAATCAAGGTCCCACAGTCTGGAGGAAGAGAGAAGAGGCACAGAATCCACGTTCAAGTTTCCTCAGTGACAGTTTGGGGGCCATGTCATCTGCTGGTGTTGGTCCACTGTGTTTTCTGAGGTCCAAGGTCAACGCAGCCATCTACCGGGAAGGTTTAGAGCACTTCCTGCTGCTGACCAACTTTATGGAGAAGCAGATTTCATTTTCCAACATCTACCAGTACCTGGTTTAAGGACCATGGTATCCCTGTTCTTGATTGGCCAGCAAACTGGCCTGACCTTAACCCCATAGAAAATCTATGAGGTATCGTGAAGAGGAAGATGCCAGACCCAACAATTCAGAAGAGCTGAAGGTCACTATCAGAGCAACCTGGGCTCTCAAAACACCTGAGCCGTGCCACAGACTGATCAGCTCCATGCCACACTGCATTGCTGCAGTAATCCTGGCAAGAGCCCCAACTGAGTGCTGTACATGCTCATACTTTTCATGTTCATACTTTTCAGTTGGCCAACATTTCTAAAAGTTTTTTTTTAAAATTGGTATTAAGTAGTTTTCTAAATTTCTGAGATACTGAATTTGGGGTTTTCATTAGTTGTCAGTTCTAATCATCAACATTAAAAGAAATAAACATTTGAAATAGTCTGTGTGTAATGAATAAATATAATATAGGTCTCTCTTGTAAATGAGGCCTCGAGACTCAATGGGATTTACCTGTCTAAATAAAGGTTGAATGAAAAAGTTTCACTTGGTGTTCTTATTTTATGACCAGGACCTGTATGAGGAAAACATCGGTAATTGTGATGGATTCAGCTGAATAAAGGAAGTACACGACTCCTGCACCCCCACACAGCAGCAACAGATCTGGACAGGCACCAAACTCACTGTAACCAGTGGAGCATCACTGCTCTGTGCACGAGATGATTCAAACAACACTGACAACTATTCAATACACAGGAAGTAAAGGACATCTTTTGACTTGCATTGTTTCTACACCTAGAGATTTAAAATGACTTTCATTCAAAGGGCTTATCAGATTTCAGATCAGTTTGTTTATTTTTCACATTTGATCATTAAGTACATTTATCGCAGTACAGCTACCTCTCAGTATGATTCTAAATATCAGCAAACTTTTAAACAGCCACAACACCTCGTCAGTTCTGAAATACTGTGTAGATTTCAATTTTAAAGTACAAACCCCTGAAACGGACTCTCAGACAGAACATCAGGAGTTTAAAGAAAACATTTTTAAATTAAATGGAAACAAATTTATTTGCTTTAATATGGGGCATACAAGTATTCATAGTATTATTTTTCAGTAGTCCCTCGCTACTCTGCAGTTTGACTTTTGCTAACTTAATCTTTCGTGGTTTTTCATCGATTGTCAACTTTAATATTACTCACGTGATTGGGACGGTACAGATAAAAAGTTGACAAAGAAAAAACTTCGGACAGACACCGCCATTTTGTAGTTTTCTTTCAATAAGCCTACATTGTAACGCCAGTCAAAAGGACCACACTACCCAGAAGCCAACAGTGCTTCTGGCCACTGCTTTCTGCCAAAATGGAGGGAAAGTTTAGCAACGCAAAGTCAGAAGTAATGGTCGATCTATTAAACTCACAGAACTGGCAGGAAAGTCACAAATAATCCTGAAGCTCGGTTATCCACGTGCACATCAACCTGGACGGGGCTGTGGGCTTCGTCGCTGCAGGGTAGGTCTGCAGAACCAGAACTGAGCCCGATCAGAACCGAGCTGCTGGTCTGCAGAGTAACATTTTTGCAGTACTGTACAGTAAATATATGTACTGTATGTTGTTAAAATGACGTAGGTTTAGAGTTTAGTACATTGCAAGAAGTGTGGAAAAGGTTTATAAAGCCTTAGCTGCAGTACGTATGTAGTTTTTGGAAAACGCTAGACTTAGAAAAATTTTGAACAGAGACACCTTTCTGGTCCCTCCCCCTTGCTCTGGCTGACCTGCAACTCACCCTCCTTAGCTCCTCCTCCACAGCATGGCCTGTCTCGTGACTGGCCAGGCGGGGATGGCCAGGCGGGGGATGGATGTGAGAAGCTCGTTCATGAACCAAACTCTGTTTTTATTGGCTGGTTAAAAACTCTGTTTTTATTGGCTGGTTAAAAACTCTGTTTTTATTGGCTGGTTAAAAACTCTGTTTTTATTGGCTGGTTAACGGCGGGTCACTGTGGGTTTTTAGAAATGCTTGTAGTACCACCGGGAGAAGCCAGAAGACTATAGTTTTTTTCAGAGATTACTTGTCTAACATCAGTCTGTCAGGAGATAGTGACAGAGTGAAGAAATATGTTAAAAATATATATTTTAGAAAAGTTACATACAGCAGTTTTAAGATAGAAACACTAAAATAAATATAATGTTTCTACTTTGCAGTTTTCCACTTATTGTGGGGTGTCTGGAACGTAACCGCCACAATAATCGAGGGACTATACTGTATAAGAAAAGCAAAAACACAGTCTCACAAAGAGACACTCGGCTGTGCGCGCTGGCGTCATCTCTCGATGATGACAACACTCCAAACACACGAGCTTTAAATACTAAAATAGATTAGAGATATAAATGTCTTGAATGTCATCTTCATAGTCTGTGGACTGATGGAAAGAGGAAACAGAGTCCAGAGCAATCCTCATCCTGAAAGGTCTAAAGGTTGCAGATGCATGGTTTAGATGGAACTTCTGGCTGCCTCTTAGGAGGAACGTCGGGGCTTCATCTGAATTTGTATCCAGGAGCTCTGAGTCAGAAAAAGCATAAAATGTTGCATCATTTTCAGAATCATCTGCAAACACATCAGCTAGTTTCTTCATATCAGAGTTCATTCTGACAACACTCTCCATGGGCCGCATGAACCGAGCCGAGGAGGGCGTCACGTTGTGTATCACATTTCAGCAAGGTTTTTTAGCTATTTTAGGACAAATTCACATTTTTTGTGGTAATTTCGGCTATTTTCAGCCTAATTGACGTATTACTACTGTACTTTCAGCCTTTTCTGCTATTTCAGCTACTATTTAGCATTTTTGCTAAATTCAACCTTTTCAGTTAATTCCACATTTTTTATCTCATTTCAGCACTTTCCACTTCCTTCTGGTAGTATAAGCTAAGCTTCTTTCTGCTTTTCAGCTACTCTTCAGCTATTTCTTGCTAGATTCAGCTTTTTTTAAGCTAATTTAGTCTTTCTGCTAATTTCTGCTTATTGAAACCCAATTCAGCAAAAAGGTCTTCTTTCTGCTTTCTTTTGCTATAATAAGGCTTGTATTTCAATTTCAGCTGTACATTTCAGCACGTTTTTAGCTAATTCCAGCTGTTCTTCAACAACTTCTTGCTGAGCAATAAGCATTCGCACTGCATTTTCGTAGGAAATGCAATTTCTCAAGTTATTAATGTGATGAGAAGAAGTTTGCAGAAGAAGCAGGCTAATATAAGTTACCTTTTCAACTCCTTTGAGTGTAGAAATATTAAATATTAAGAAATATTTAGTATTATCTGTTGTTACATTCAATAAAATTTGGGAAAAAAATGACTTTTCTGTACAATTTAGAGGTCATTTTTGTAATGTCATTTTGTGTGCCTGAAGAAGTTTTGCAAAAGCTAGCTGTTTTGAATGACATGTCTTGGAGCTCCACTAACCTGCTTTATCCTCAATATTTACAGTATTCTTGACAGTTGTCTTAAGGCTGCTACATATGTACCAAAACATAAGACTTCTGTTCTTGATCACATTGAGACTTTTTTGTCTTGCATGGACATTTTAAAGTCAAAAGAGAAACTGCAGGGTAGAAGTCCTGGTAAGCACACGTCACACATCTGAAACAGCACAATTATCAGAGTGGATTTTTATTTCCAGTTGATGATAAAGTAGGAAGAAACCATTAGAAGTGTTATTTTACAAATTGGTCATGAACAGAGTGCCAGTTATCAACAGACGGTGGGTCATGTCTCTCTCCTGTCTGGACATGGGCCACTCCCTTTCAGACACCCATGATAAGCAGCGTCTCTGTGCACAAAGATTGTGTTCCCTCCTTCCATGGCTTTTTTGAATACATTTATATATTTTGCTTGATTAGATTCCCATAGGTTTCTGGCATTGGAAGGAGTGTGGGCCGTCAGACTTTGGGGGTTCAACAAGACAGAATAGTCTTGTTTTGCATTCAATAAGTTTTTTTTTCCATGTTGGATGATTTAGTTTCAAAGTGTCTTAAAAAACAACAATAGATTTTGAGTGAGTTGAAACATTTTTGGGGCAGCACGGTGGTGCAGTTGGTAGAGCTGATGCCTCTCGGCGAGCAGGTTACCCTGCTGGTTCAAATCCTGGTCCGGGAGTCTTTCTGGGGGGAGTTACATGTTCTCTCCGTGCTGGGTGAGTTTGCTCCAGGTACTCCAGTTTCTTCCCACAGACCAAAAACATGCATGTTAGACTCTAAATTGTCTCTAGGTGTGAGTGAGAGAGTGAATGGTTGTTTGTCTCTATGTGGCCCTGTGATGGACTGGACACCTGTCCAGGATGTACCCTGCCTCTCGCACAGTGATTGCTGGACAAGGGCACCAGTGACCCCNAAAAAGAAGCGGGTAAAGATAATGGATGGATGAAACATTTTTGAATATTTTGTATTTAATAAATGTTGAACTATAAAAATGTTTTTTTACATTGATTCTGTCAAATCTGTTTGTCTAGTTTGCCCATTTTGTTACTAATCATGGGGTTTTAACCAGTCATAATTGTAAAAGATTACAACACAGTCATAGTTGTTAATTCACTTGAGGGGTGATTATGGGATATATATAAAAATCAGTTATTCAAATCCCATCCATCAGTCCTTAATATGATGTAAAACATTATTTAAAGCTGCTATATGTAACTTTTCTAACAATATATTTTTAACATATTTCTTCACTCTGTCACTAGATTGATGTTAGAGAGGTAATCTCTGAAAAAAACTAAAAAAAATATTGTCCCCTTGCTTCTCCAGGTGGTAAATAAGCATTTCTAAAAAGAAAAAGTGACCCGCCATTTTCCAGCCAATAAAAACAAAGTTTGTAACCAGCCAATAAAAACTGAGCTTGAATTTGAATCAGCCAATAAAAACAGAGCTTGAATTTGAATTTCAACAGACCACAAGGGGGCAGAGCCATATATGGCTCTGAGGGGGAGGGATCAGAATGCTTTGCTTGTTGAAATTTTTTCTAAGTGCTGATGTTCTACAGAAACTGCAGACTGAACCTTTAAACCTCAGTTGTGTGTGTTGTAACATATATCTGATGACATAAAAGCAGGTTGTGGAAAGGGTAATGTATTTAGACAGTTTGAAAATGTGGACAGACGGCAAACTACCCACAATGACTATGTATATTCATTATTAGCCTACAATTACAAAACTGAGCATCATGTAGTTGTGCTTCTGCTGTACCACTGCTCTGCTTCCCTCTTGTGAAGAAATCCAGAACAGCATCACTCTTCCTATTTGAATCATTTCTTTATCCAGTCAGCAGCAGTGGAGAAGTTCAGCTTTGGTAAACTTCACCCACTGGAGGAGGCCTGATTGACAAAACAGGAGAGCACCTGTTCACTTGTTAATCCAGTTCTAATCGTCATAAATGTTGAAAATATGCAATGATCACTAATATAACAAACTAATATACCTGTAATCCAATTTGCAGCTGTTTATTGAAGAACTGACAACTAGGTGCGAATCTCTCTGTGTCTGGAGAATCGATTCGATTCCGATTTTTGGTGTCACGGTTCGATTCAAAATCGATTTTTGATTCAGAAACGATTTTTCTATTAAAATTGTCATAAATTTAGTTTCAGTTTTGTAACTGACAAGCTGAAAAGAATAAACAACAATGTAAACAAATAGAACATTTGTTTAAAACAATAATTTTAGGTTCCTTATTGTATCAAATTTTTTGCATGGTTTGATATTTACACCAAAAATAGGAACAAATAATACAAGAATGCATTAAATTCTGTAACTTAAATAACCAGTACTGTATTAGGTTAGCTTTTTGCTCTGTTACTTATAGAAGCTTATTGTTTGAATTGATTGTTTGAACATGTTTTTGAAAAAAGGGGCAGATAAAATAAGATTTCTTCTTCTTTCTGCCACCTTTCATTTTATGTATTATTTCATATACTATGAGATATGGTTTTACTTTCTTTATCTTTTGGATTTTAATGTAAAAAAAAAAAAATATACAGTACAGTATTTTCTGGTGTATAGGTCGCACCTGTGTATAGGTCGCATTGTCCAATTATCACCAATAGATTGGAAAAATCCCTAGATAGGTCGCACTGGTGTATAGGTCGCACTGGTGTATAGGTCGCACTGGTGTATAGGTCGCACTGGTGTATAGGTCGCACTGGTGTATAGGTCGCACTGGTGTATAGGTCGCACCTACGTTTAGCTCTGCTGCAAATGTCTGCCACAGGAGCGCACAGCAAGGCTTTTAAGAAGATTAACACTTAAAAACAATTATTTGTTTGATAAAAATTATAGCAAATATATGTCTGAGCTGAACTTTTCCTTAATAAATGAACGTAATTGTGAAATGAGCTGGATTTAAAAATTTGTTTCACCGAAAGTGATAACAAGCCATATATAGGTCGCANCATTGTCCAATTATCACCAATAGATTGGAAAAATCCCTAGATAGGTCGCACTGGTGTATAGGTCGCACTGGTGTATAGGTCGCACTGGTGTATAGGGTCGCACTGGTGTATAGGTCGCACTGGTGTATAGGTCGCACCTACGTTTAGCTCTGCTGCAAATGTCTGCCACAGGAGCGCACAGCAAGGCTTTTAAGAAGATTAACACTTAAAAACAATTATTTGTTTGATAAAAATTATAGCAAATATATGTCTGAGCTGAACTTTTCCTTAATAAATGAACGTAATTGTGAAATGAGCTGGATTTAAAAATTTGTTTCACCGAAAGTGATAACAAGCCATATATAGGTCGCACCTGAGTATAGGTCGCAGGCCTTGAAAAAACCATAAAAAGGTGTGACCTATACACCGGAAAATACGGTATATAGATTTGGGGGCTTTTATAATCGATTCTGAATCGCCAGGACTAAGAATCTAGATTCTTTAAAAAAAAAAATTCCTGCACCCCTACTGACAACTATAAAGTTTAAATATACGTACATACAAACATCCTTTAGCATATACAGTCTAGTTTATAGTATAAACTATATATGCTAAAGGATTTTTGTATGTATATTTAGGATTTAAGTTCAATTTGAAAGAGTTTCCAAACTTTTAACTGCATATCTTGTCTTTTGGTAAAGATATATCGAATGACTAAATGCATTACATGTTGTGTCTATTAAGAATTGAAACTAAAAATAAATTCATGTTAGCAATCTGTATTAATACAATGGTCTTTCAAAAGTAGTACAACATGTCACTTATTTTGAAAGTAACCTAAAACGTTTGATCATGCTTTTCTTCACCCCTGATTAATAACTTGCACTTTAGAGCATTTCTTTCAGTTTCTGTAATGAGCTTTGAGGACGCTGCATGAACATTTGTGTCTATTTATAATGCTCTTGCCAATGAGGACGTTGTGTACCACAAAAAAAATCTACTTCAACAGTTTTTTAATCAAGATTCAGGTTTATTGGTTACATATTTACACCGATACATAAATTCAGTAAAAAAAAAAAAACATTTCCAACTTAACCCCAAAATGCCACCCAGGTCCGTAGGAGCGCTCTGATTGGTCCGCGCGTCTGTCAATCCGCTCCCTCAAGAATCCGCTCTTCCCATTGGTCGGCGGTGACGACCATCCCGAGCCGTGGTCCCGCCCACCGAGCGGATCAAGTTTGAATGAACAACAGCAGAGTCTGCTCTGGAGCTGCTGGTTGCATTTTGCAGTAATTATTAAAAGTGTGTCGCGGTACCAGCGGACCCAGGATGGACATGAAGAAGAGAATTCACCTGGAGTTGCGGAACCGCACTCCTTCAGATGTAAGTGTGGGCCTCGCATCTTTCTGTCATGTTTCTCTCTCTAATGGAGAACACTCCGTGTTGATGTCTCGGCGGCGCGCGCGCGCGTGTGTGTGGCGGGGGGACAAAGTTTCCTCCAAGTTAAAAAGATGAAAGGAGCCGACTGGTCACAGTGTTGCTTTGCGGTCGTGTTTACAGTCGCTGCGGGTCCCACGCTTCAAACTTTTCATGTGCAGTTTGAGAATGCAGCTTTTTTTTTTTTTTATAAACAAGGCAAGCGGTACGAGAAGCCATATTTGATATTTGTAACGTTTCATCTACGAACGCGCCCCTTTCCCTCTCATCCAGCACCCTGTTGTTGTTATTTACTCGTTGATTTAACGACGGCTTTCCCCCGGTATCTGCATTCACGTAAACATTTAAACTGCGGTGCACTTGGCGGGTTAACGATGCAGGTAGTTAAAAGTCGTGAAATTGTAAAAACATAGCACGGAGTTACTGTAACTGTGAGGCGCACACATCGTAGTGAAAGTGCCCTGCTCAGGGGGCTTGTGTGTGGGGAGCAGGAGCCGAGCTGCGCGTCATCATGGCCGAAGCACAGCGCTGTGCTGCGGTCAGTCCGCAGCATCAACACAAACCCGCCCCGGGGTCAGTGTTAACCGCCGGGCTGAAGTCGACTCGTTCATTCGGGGTACATGTGGTCGTGTTTGGGCCTCGGGAAGTG
>JBBPBX010033798.1:0-33027 GCA_038048925.1 Garcialebias charrua
ATTCTCAAAAAAAAAAAAAAAATTTGAAAAAATGAAAAAATGAAAAAATGAAAAGATGAAAAATGAAAAGATGAAAAGATGAAAAGAAAAGATTGAAAAGGAGAAAAAGATGATTGTTTGAACATTGAAATGTTGAATAATACTTGTTTTAAATGTACAATGGAATATTTTAGAACAAGTCCTGTCACAACCATTGTTGCTGTTACAGGAGCCTGAAGTGCCTTGCTGTTTCTGTCACCGTGGATTGACGGAGACCAAATACCTTTGGGCTGTTGGGTCGTTCTGGTGGTGCCACAGATGCCACTCCAATGTGGTGGCTACGGCTGTAGTGAACGGAATTCTGGTCCTGGATGAACCAGACAGCCTACCCAAAGTGCCAGTAGAGGTGTGCGTGACCACTGAAAGCACCTGTAAAGTCATCTGGACCTCGGCGCTGAGGGCTGCACCCTATCTGGCTATAGGGGCGATTCCAGCAGGTGCCACATACCACCCAGTGGTAGCCAAGACGTGGGAACATCTTGACAACGGAACCAGGTTCGTGGCCAATCATCTGTACACAGGGTTGGCGTTGGTCCATGGCCCAGCCTTTGAGGTCACACAAGACCCACCAGAACCTGTGCCAAAGGGGGTGTCTGCCTCATTGGAGACGGGCATGGGAACCAATCCCTCTTTGGCCCCAACGCATGAGGTGACCGTAATCCAAGGCCAAGCTGCAAGTTCACAAGAAATCAACTTGGCTCCATCCCTTGGGGTGGTGACTCCACATCAGAGCCCAACAGCAACTCCCCTCCGTCCTGAATCCCCCGAGGCTCAATCTGAAACCGAGCCTATGGATGTGGCTTCCCCTAACCAACCCATCCTTGTTCGTGAGTGCCCAGAGTGCCCAGAGTGCCCAGAAATGTGCGCATTGGAGTCACTGAACCGCTTCCTGGAACACTTTGGGAGCAGTGAAATGGGTCCATCGAGCTCCACTGGGTCCATAGACACTGATTCCTTTGACCCAACCAGTCCTGAAGGGTCAATCCCCCCTAACGTGCTGTTAATGGAGGGATTCAACCTAGGCCCACAGTCCCCAGACGAGTCACTCACGGTCATCCAAGCGCTTCAAGAACAACCACAACAAGTGCCGGATGCTTCTGAATATATGCAATCAGATGAAAGATGGTCTGGAATCGAACCAGTCACTCCTGTGGGGTCTCCCATGATTGATGATAGCTCAGACCCTATGTTCACTGTGACCATTCTCCCCTCGCCTGTGCAGAGCCCAGCTCCTGTTCCAGTGGAGGATCGAGAGGGAGTCCGTGCATCAGGACCCGAACGAATCGCTACACCCTCGGTGGAGGAGCCAGAAGGAGACTACGAGCTGCAGGTGTTGGATTCCTGGGATGCAGCTGAGGATGAGAATTGCAACATGGGACCAGGCGACATAGAGGATCCTGAAACTGATCCAGAGTCTCAGAGTGATCTCGATTACGATGAAGACGATGATGTGCTGACCGGGGATGCGATTGACGAAAACAAGGACTGGCTTAAGGTTCAATAAAATGTGTAGATTTTAATTCCAAGGATGGGGTGTCGGATAAGGTGAAGTTATTGTTGGAATTCAAACCGACACACAGCATTATTATGGTGCAACTCATGAAAAGATGTATTCTGTTCTTATTGGACTTTGCTCTAAAGGTGCAGCTGTAAGGAATATTTAACACAGAAGGAGCCTTATGATAGCACACCACCATAGGTAAACAGCTAGTGCAAGCAACCCATCCATACACACACACAGGCGCGCCCAAAGAAACACAAAAGAACCAGAGGAAAAAGATAGAATAAATAAGAGAAGTTTGACTATGTCTTAAGGTTTACCGAAGAACAGGTTGTGGAAGAAGTTTTGTAGAAAGCCACAATGAGTCACCATGAGTAAACACATACACACACTCGCCCAGACGCACGCTCACACAGACAGGCAGGTTGAGCACCAGAGGAGAATTGCAAAGGACCAGAAAAGAATAATTGTTTTAAACCTTAGAAAAGCCTATAAAGTCTGAATAATAAAAACTGTAGTCATAAAGTTAAGGTAAATAAGAGAAGTTAACTGTGTCTTAAAGTTTAACAGTTAAGAGTTGTGAAAGGCATGAAGAAAGTCACTTCCTAAAAGCAAGCAGCCACATTCTTAAGTTCATACACGAACATTTTAACAGGAGCAGAGAGCAGGAGAGAGAAAAGCATGAGGCGAAAGACTTGTTCTAACTTTAAAGTGTTTTTATCTGAACTTGGTTTAACCTTGATTGGTTTTTATAAGTAACTTGTTCTAATCAATACGATCATGAGATATATGATTTTTACCAACAATCATGGTAGATGTGTTTTAATTAATATAATCAAGTGAGATATGGTTTTAACCAATATAATCATTCAATGTGACTTTATTATGATAGAGAGATAATCATTTTTATGATAACAATTGTAATGATGTGTTACTATGTTTCAAAGATGGTTTTGTGACAAAAGTGGTCTCTTGCAAAACATACATGTTGTAAAAGTATAACTTGCAAACACTTTACTGGAAAAAGTGATGCAACTAACTGACCAGAGTTGTGTCAACCCACGGCCCTGGTGAATCATCCAGCCTCGAGCAAAAAGAGCAAAATCATTTCCTAATAAGGGAACATGTAGCTTCAAGCAGAAATAGAACAGAGCAACAAGTTTGCCTGGAAACTGACAAAGCAAGCAGATCCGGCCAATCATAGACTAGCAATCCCCCTCCTCCTAGGGAGAAGGCGGGACTAAGATTTCTATTTAACCACCCTGTTACGACAGGACGAGGCTGTGTTGTTCGAGTAGCTGGAGCTGACCTGCTCCACTGAAGACCCAAGGCGTGGTTCAGATCGACTCTGTGCTGACCAAGGAGAACAAGCGTCCTGGGGAAGGACTTCTTTCCTTCTTTTCTCAAGAAGTTGAGGAAGGACGAAGGAGCTTTCACCCAGACAGCCAGGACGACGCAAAACTTGTTTCTTCAGATCAGACCAGTAGGGAGTCAGAGGTGAGCTTCAGTCCCCAGGGATTGGAGGACACTGCTTCAGGTTTTCCCTCTCGGTCCCCGAGGGACTTTGAGGAATGAAAAGGGATGCCTGCAAGACACCTTACTGAATCCTGGCTTCAGCTAGATTTAAATCAAATTAAATTAAAAGCGGATAGAGCGGAAGCAAATAGACAGTTCAATTATCCTAGAAACTCAATTGCTCGAGGTTGTTTGATAATACTGAGGGCTCTGGGGAGATACATCCACTGGGTAAGATCTTAAGTAAAACTCTAATCCCTGATCCCTAAGGTCAGGAGAGATGTGTGATTGCATGAGACTACTCTAACTCTGATTCTTAAAATCAGATGAGAAGTAAATGTGTGAGTGTACTCTAAACTCTAGCTCATAAAGCTGGATGAGGAAATCCTTATAATCAAGCGCTCTAACTCTGGTCCATAAGACTGGATGGGTATTGGGAGTGTTAACTGTGTGACATCAATGAGACGACCCTCCGAGCCTCTCCAGCCTGGACTCCAGAAAAGAACCTTCCTCAAGGACTCCATGCAGATCGAGCAGCTTAACATCGAGTCTTAAGATTGTTTGGTGAATTAATACTTTTTCTTAACCTATAACCATAATGATTAATTGTACTGTTATGCTGTAACGCTGATCCTTCCCTGCAAAATAATTGATTAAAATAAACAAAACGTAAAATTCTTGACTTTTATTCATCAACCACTTGTCCAAGGAAATGTAAAGTTTGGTTCACAAAGATAACATCAACTCTATTAGGAGGTTTTTAAAGGTTAAGCATTAGCACAAAGGATTAATATAAAAACAATACCCCAGGATCCGATCTCCTGGATCCTAAAATTTACTGGGTCAGTAACAATAGCCAGCTTAAACAAAGGGGAAGCTTCCGTTAACACGAGTTGCCTTGTGCTAGCCCCTCCGGTCCCCAGCAGCTAAGGTGGAGGGAGGCATAAGGTGCAAAGCGTGGGTATGGCTCGTGGATGCTAGGAAGTGAATTTGCCCAGATGAATTCCCCTATTAACAGCCTTCAGTCGGAAGCTGTCCCAAGTAGCTACAGGTAATACCCGAGCTCCTGGACCAGTTCAATAGACCCTGTTAGCAGGTGGGCTGCAGTGAGGGCGTGTCATGCACCTTGTGACTACCTCGCTGATCTAGGAAAGCGAACAGAACGTGTGAACAGTACATACAGTTCAAAAAGAAACAACTTTAAACCAAGAAAGTGGCCATACAAATAAATAAATACAATTTACATCCAGGTATACAAAATTATTACAACAAATCATATATTTTATGTTACAGATAAATAAACTTTTAGATACAAAATTGTTGTAAATTATAACTAATGTCTGAAACATATTTTATAGTTTGACCAAACATTCATACAAGTATTGTGTTAGACAGATAATAACATACACACTTTAACATATATTGTAACAACATATCACATATTCATTGTCATGTACCAGGTCTTGGATTCTAAATAAGTTAGGCACCAGAGTGCAACAGTCAGGAACATTCTTTGTTTGTTACTGATGGCTAGATTAGATAAGAAAGGGTCAAATGGTTGACAGGAAGTCAGGAAAAAAGGGGGAAGCAGAGAGTTGAAGCCTAAAAATTTTGAGCCAACACACAAGCTAATTTTTTTTAGAAATTATTTTTGGGGCCTGTGACATTTTCAGAGGAGAACATATATGAGATTTGCTTTCATGATTGATTTGTTATCTGACAAATAATTGACAGTGAATTATAAACTTGTTGTGCTTGAAATAACTCTAAATTGACTGTAAGTTGTTGGAATAATGCCCGTCGGCTTAAAGGTGTTTGAGATAAATACATAATTAATTGTGTAAATTAATGCTGACTGCTGTGCTGTGCAGAAATGCAGTTAAAATTTTGTATACTAGAGCTTTAATTGGGCACAAAGCAGTCAGAAAAGTCACTGTTTACGACAGCAGTGGGACTCTGAGTGCTGATGTCCAAAAATACTTTGTGGAGTTTGCAAATGTTTACATGCGCAATGAGGATTTAGTGTAGTGATTTAGTGATTTAGATTAAGTGTAGTGTTAAACACTTAAGGGGACAGATGTTTGTATGATCAGAATTTTACAGTTAAGTTAGGGAGGCCAGATCAGTTTGCACATTTAGGTAATTAAGAAACTATCAGAACTGAATTGTTAAATAGTTTTGTTTTTAAAGTAGTGCGGAGTGTAATGTGTATTTGTGTTGATTGTAGATTTGGATAGGGGTTGTTCGTTTGGTTCTGTTACTGGCAGATCACTGCTGTTTGCACTGATGGTTGGGGGCAGATGAGATGAGATTTTTTCTTTCTGCCAATTTTTTCAATTTTCTATTTTGTATGTTGCTATTTGTGAGAGAATGTTTTGTGTTGTGTTTTTGGTTAAAGTAGAACTAACATAAAATGAACAAAATTTATAAATGAAACAAAATAAATGAACTTGTTTAGACCTTAAAAGCAAAATGTTTATGTTTAAGGAATGTTTAATGGAACAATTAATGATACTTTCTACAAGAGAAAGATGTCGAACAAAAGAATACATGAAAAGACAGAGTAAATTGGTTTTAAGCTGATTTATTCATTATAATTCAAATCTATATAGTCTACCGGTAGCATTTGGGGTTTTCAGTGCACTGAAGAGAATTAATATTTCTCGCCCATCATAATCAGATAAACTTAGTGAATTGTTCATAATCAGATAAACTTAGTGAATTGTTCTATACAACTAAAATAGTCTCTGCAGATGACAAAATGTTGCAACAAACTAAAGTAAATATTTTAAGTTAATGCATGGTTAAAATCATTAATGTACAAACAGTATTGTTCATGTTGACTTTTCTAACCATATCTATTGTATTTTTACAGGATAGGTCCACGAACAGATGACTTCCAGTGGACATTTCAACTTGTTTAAACACTTTTTCCTCCTTGCAGCTGTTATATATTACATTGATGTTCTGTGCATGCATGATGAATTATTGTGATATAACCAAACTATTTTTCCTGCGCTTGCAAAAACTGTTGAGGTGAAAAGATAGGGTCAGTTAGGATTATTGTTTCAGCTCCTAAATACGGAAGAGGATCTATAAAGCTGATGTTCTTGAAATTTCTGCTCATTAAGTATCAATCTGCTCAGTAAGTATTAATCACACACAGACACAACAATACTCTGAATTTATTAGTTGTATCAGACAAACTATCAGTGTTTAGTGTTTCTTAAGGCATACAATGTGGTGGAAAGACGCTAATGGTGAAACAATAATTAATTAATTAATTAATTGATTAATTGGTTACTTCATAATTAATTAATAAAAGGAATGTACAGTATTTTGTTGTATTGTTTTTTCCCATCAATATTTTTCAGCAGGAACTGAGTGTAAGACATGTAAGACTGACCAAAGCTTCCTACCGGAAGCAAAGAAGTGTTTGATGGACAAAGCGGGAAATACGTAAACGGTTGATTCAATTGCATGACTTAAGATAAGCATGGAACCTCACAGTTATCAGTATCAATACTAATCTAACAAACAGAAAATACACATGAACTGCATGGAAGTGCATGGATGCACAACGCCACAATAATAAAATAAATTATAAAAGGGAGGTGGATCACAATCAGAACATTGAGTAGTTTCAGCTTTACTTACAAAATTTTAACACAACCGCTTTTATATTAAGCAGTTAACAACTTTCTGCTAAACTCTTTTCTTAAGCATGAACCAGAATGTTATGAATGAAAAGGAGAAGGGAAGCTTGTTTTCACTACAGATGCTGAGAAAGGAGATGAGTGGAGACGAGGTGGATAACGAGGTCTTCCTGGACGACATCGACATGACGCGAGGCGTAAGGGCTCGCTCTGGAAGGTCCATGACCAGTTGGTGGCCAGCTACACCTGCTGCAAAGTCGAGGTTGAGAGAGGATCCACACGGTTCAAGCAGAAGTTCAACATGAGAGGATCAACATGGTTCACGCAGAAATCCAGAAAGAAGGAAGATGTTCCTGGTGTGACCGCAGTCATTGCACCAGAGTTCCAGGCAACAAGGACAGTGTTGTGCGGTGGTTAAACTTTGACAAAACACCAAGACAAAGAGCAGAAACTAGTCTGATAAGTCTAAAAAAGCTAAGTCTGGTCCTCTGGACATTCAAAAAAACAAAACAAAACAAAGCAAAAAAAACTGTAGAAACGTTTCGTCGTTTTGTAGTTTTGTAGTGAAAACAAGCTTCCCTTCCCTACAGTTTTTTTTGCTTTGTTTTGTTTTGTTTTTTTGAATGTCCAGAGGACCAGACTTAGCTTTTTTAGATTTTTCTACCTGGATTATTGAGCATGTATCAGGGTAGTCTGATAAGTGTTCTGTTCTGGTTAATTCTAGGGGCATTATGATGACATGAACCAGAACTGGAGGAGGTGAAGACACCAGTAAAGAAAACATGACCAAGTCCGTGCAGACCAGTCACCAGAGTGTTTGCCAAGGCTGCAGCCGGAACCAGGACAAATTTATTTAACATAAGTTGAGTATGATACAACAAAAACACCTTAACACGATTCTGGCATACTTGTCAGCATTAATAAAACATTTCATACACATGTTCAATGATTGCAATCCAACTGTAACATATATTTTTATAACTTTTCATCAAAACACACGACTAAATGTTGTATAAAACGCGTGACATCTAATAAATAAAGAGATGTAGACCTTAATAAAGAACGTAAGACTAATATTTTGCAAATTTGGCTAAATTAACAGTACAATTAACAACGCTTGACATTGATTTGACTAATGCCGAATATAATTTTTAAAATTGTCAAAGGGAGGATTGGATTTGATTAAAAGATCTGAACTTGTAACAATGTTAAACCTTTGTTTAAGTAGATTGTACAAAGACTTTAAATGAATCATGGAGTTGTCAGGAAGAACACGTCCTGTTAAAAGTAATGAATTTTGGGAAGTAGCTAATCAAAATACTTGGTATTTATGGAAAATGTATACTCCAAAGGAATTGACCTAAAACGAATGCATTGTATGAACTAAAGCTCCTAGTTCATTACAAATAATGATTCCAGATAAGTACAATTCACAACAATTTGTTAAAGAATAAAGAGAAAGAATAAAAATGTAAAGAAAATAAACACCAAAGAAATACCCAATCAAACATACCAATGTTTGAAATTTTATAATTATCTGAATATCTATCGTAGTTATAAGATTCAAGAGGAATGTGATGTTATTTTTATCAAAACTGAACAAGATTGGATCACCAACAAGACATAAAATAGATTACAACGTTAAATATTAAATGTTTTATAAGTAAAGGATTTAATTTAGATAATACAATGAAACTGCTACATTTTTGGTTTCCACATGCATATATGATGCCATTTTGTCAATATACCTGTGTTGTATGAAAACTTGGAATCTTTAAGTTAAGATTGTGATAATATGAACATGAAAATTTAACAATAAGCTATTCATTGACAAAACCTTTCATATTGCAGATAGTTATTGGATGTATGGAGATCAGAGAGTCAGAGTCAGAGTCAGAGAGAATTTATTGTCATTTGCACCGCATGTAGTACATGTGTTGAAAACGAGATTATGTACACAGGGTCCCAGTTACATCCAACAACAAATGCAAGAGAAAAACAATAATAACATCTAGGATTAACTAAGAGAGACATCAGCTAGTAATACACTAAGCCCTAATGTAGTAGAAAAACATCATTATAAACAGCAGCACGAACATGAGCAGATGGTCACAGATGAACGCAGCAACAAGAAACAGATCAGCATCAGCATGATGTGACATTTTGCAGTGTTTATTCTTATTATTTATTTATTCATGAGTCTGACAGCCTCAGGGTAGAAGCTGTTCCTCAGTCTAGTGGTTCTACATTTGATGCTCCTCAACCTCCGTCCCGAGGGGAGTGGTGCAAAGAGTGAGTGTGCTGGGTGAGTGAGGTCTTTCATGATGCAGGTGGCTCTTTTTCTGCATCTTTCTGCATCAGATGATATTTTACTGAATATTTTGCCATCAAGATGGATTGGAAAATTCGCTATGGTTAAAATAAAAGTTACATGATCAAGTGAATGAGTTGATTATATTAGACACAAATGATTATAAGAGGTGAAATAAAATATATGATGTTTTGGATCAAAATTATATTATATTTGTGTACAATAAGTCAACACAAAGGGATTTCGTATGAAACTAAAGCATGCATAGAATCCATCCGTCCATAGATAACAGTAAACAGAAATGTTAAATGGATTAATTATAATTATTATAACCAACAGTGAATTTCAAGTAAACCACAGAAGTCCTTGAAATGAATAAAGATTTGAACGTAATGCTTAATAAAAATGCTGGTAAAGATGACTGATCGTGGAATGGTTTTAATCTAAATTTAGGTGAAGGGTTATTTTTGATATTAAAGATAGGAATTAGTACAATCTTAGTGCTAATTATAATTTCCTTTTTGACATGCTGTGTCCTGCCGGCTGGGAAGCATTGGTGGACTCGTAAGATGATGAAAAGAAATGGACTGGCTACAGCAAACAATTCGTCCAGCTTCAAATGGCCTCGAAGGACATGTCTCCCCGCCTCCCACTGAACTGACTGATGCTAGAAGGCCAATGGAGGCAGAGGGGGCTTAGTGGCCACTGGAGATCTGGTAACAAAGTGGAAAGTGACATGTTCCTTAAAGGAAAGCCCTCCTCCAGAACTTTGTCTTGCCCCAACGAACACTACTTTGTTTTAAATGTTGCAATAAAAGAAGAAATTCATTGAACTGAACTGAACTTGGTTTAAGACATTACAGTATATTCTTTTATTCCTACCTTTTATTTTGAATATATTCATCTATAACAGGCATCATCGTGGACTTTTGATGCAGGACTTTTATATTCAATCAACGGCCGAAGCATTTAATCCATTTTTAAGTTTATGCACCATGAAGTATTTATCAGTGTTTAATGTTTTTATCATTTTTCTTGTATGCGTATTTTGTATATCATTCATTCTTTATGCATTTATGATTTTAGTATTGTTCTAGCATTTATTCTTGTACATTTATTTTTGAATGTCATTTATCCTTTATGATTGCATTCTTGTAAATTTCTTTTTAGGTTTTATTATTTTATCATTTTCTTTTATCATTTTTTGCATTTATTTTCTTAATATCAATTAGTATTTTACAATTATGTTTATTAGTTTAAGTTTATCAATTTAGTATAACATCATTTTTAGTTTCATTTAGTTTCACAAAGGTTGGGCTTTACCATGAGTCTTATACGACAGGGACTGAGGTAAGAGGTAAGAATTAGCCACATGACCGATAAAGGTCTCTAACAATTGGTGGATGCCGCCACTCCTGGCCCATGGTGGGAGCTCTAGGGAGGGGAGTCCCAAGGAGAGATTTTGTCCCGCTAATAAATGAAATTAAGCCAGCAACGGGTTTTCGGCTCCTTCAGGAGTGGAAGCAACTGCCTTCATAGATTAGAATTAGGTAAGATAAATCCGTCATACCTTAAAGCCTTACATACAGTCTAGCTTAGTTTCTAGTTTAAGATTACACTTAAGGAGAATAGCTAAATTTTGTTAATATAGCTCAATTTGTTAATATATAACTTTTTATTATGTTAACTTTTATTAACTTCACTAGTATTATGCATGCAGCACTGAAAAATAGAAATTAGTCAGCCTTAGATTGAGATTTATCTTAGATAAATAAGGGAGGATTGTAGGTTTTGATATATATTGTAGGACTTGGTAAACATTAGTCAGTTCAGAAATCCAACACTCGTACAAAAGTTCAAGAGTTCATAGAACATCTGGTAAAGAACCACAATAACAAAGTCATTAATCTTAAACTTGTTTTCCTTCATGCGAGGGAAAAACTCTTACCCTCTGACGAGAAGCAGATAAGCTGAACTGTTTATGTTTCCTTGTAAGGAAGTACACTGTCCCTGCGTTTCCCAGAATTATTTTCATTTCTTCCCTGTCGGGAAGTAAACTCCTCTACTGACGTCAGATGAAGGGTATAAATGAATCTCCATTGCTATTCTGGAGGAGGGATTCGGATTTGATTTGGTATAGACTGTTCAGCTGTATTTGTTCCATATTAACTTATTAAAAGAATTCCTCCTGCTGGCAAAGAGAAGAAAGGTCTCCTCGTCTCAATTATTTAATATGAGGATCAGTGTTTGCCTCAACAGTTCCAAATGTGTAAAATTCAGCAAAGTACAACAAATTCACTCTCATGGAGGGAGTTTTGTTGGAAAAATCTAACAAGGTTTTTTATAACACCTAAAATTAAAAGCAAACAGACTTCTACATTACAAGAATGTTGGAGATGTAGAGAAGTAGAAGCCAATCATTCACATATTTTTTGGAGTTGTACAAAAATAACTGGATACTGGAAACAAGTAAGGTCAACATTGTCTAAAATTTTGGGTTATGCAATTCCAAATACATGTCTAGTAATGTACTTGGGGAATATAATGGATGTAGTGAGGAAGGAAGATATGTTTTTGACAAAGGTAATCCTGGCTGCTAGTAAAAAGGCAATAACAAAAAGATGGTTGAAGCCAGATCCACCTAACCAAGAAGAGTGGATGAGGATTGTGGAGGAAATTTCAATAATGGAAAAAATCACAAATAATCTTAGACTGAAAGGTCTTAAATATGATAAACAATGGGAGAAATGGACCCAATTTCGATGTGGCACACACAACAATGTAAATACAGCTGTTTGATGAATGAATACTTGTAAAATGATGTTAGAAAAAAAATCCGGATTGTTGTCGATGTTGTTTTTTGTTTTTGTTTTGTTTTGGTTCTGGTTCTGATTTATTTTATTTTGTGAGTTTTTGTTTTTCACAGTGGTTTGATTTGTACATGTATTTAGTTGATTTTGCAAAAAAATAATAAAAATTAAAGTATTAAAAAAAAATCACTTCTTGGTCTGCTGCCCTCATACATCTCCTCCTACATGTCTTTGCGTGAGTGCAGCTACAGCGTGCGCTCTCAGGACATGATTACCTGCAGTGTTCCGTCAGTGAGGACTGAACTTGGAAAAAGGGCCTTCTCCTACTCTGCTCCTGCTTCCTGGAATATCTTACAAAAAGATCTGAAGCTCTCGGCCCTGACCTCTCTAAATGATTTTCAGAATCTGTTGGAATCCTGGCAAAAACCAATGCAGATTTGTTCCTGTTTTTGATTTTGTACATCTACCTTATAATGTTCGCTAGTTTTTGCTACTTTTCTTTTGTTTATTGTTCAATGTATTTGTATCATTGCTGTTCATCATTCTTTAGTTTGTAGCAGGTCGCTTTCGTAAATGAGCCCTCGAGGCTCAATGAGATTTACCTGACTAAATAAAGGTTGAATGAATGAATGTGTGCAGGAATGATAGCGGTCTGTTTTACAGTGGATCTGAAGAAGCCTCTATGACAGTCTGATGAAGAGGGTGAGGGTTGTTTAATGTTCTTCATTTTATGAAGAATCCTTCTTTGTACAATCTTCAATCCTGGTCCTGCTACTCCAGCAGATGATGGCAGAAGAGCTCATGGATGGCATCACTCATGATCGATGGAAGAGACAGTTTGAACTTCCTCTCTTTCGTCTTTGCTCTTGCTCTGCATCCATTTTTCAACTCATTTGGGGCTGTAGTTGAGATGTTGAGCTTTTGAGATGTTATCAGCTGCTCCTGGTTATTGTTATTGTTATGCATCATATCAAATGTCCAAAAGTAAAAAGCTTTCAGTAAAAACACTTGCAGCTGTACAGCATCAGACACCAGAAAGTCCAATGAGTTTAACTATTCCCTTTATATGTGTAAGAGTGGCACTTGCTGCAGTTTCCTAGATGGCCGCCAATCATCCACAGCTGACGGTCATCCACCTGATGAGCTACAACTATACTTAAGGCTGCAGTCAAGTCCTACTCTTCGCTGGAGCATTGATGCCTACTCATGGTATTTATGCTTCTAGCCAGTTTGTTAGTGCTTTGAGAGACACTTACCTTGTTTTTTGTTGTGTTTCCAGTCCTCGTTTCCATCTTGGTCCTGGGATCAGTTCTCTGCTCATCGTGTCTTGCTCTCCAACCACTTGCCTGCCTCATTTTGCCCTCTGGGATTCATCTCAAGGGACTAAGGATTTCTCTGCGACGTTCATCCTACTTCACCTGTAAGAAAAATAACAAACAAAACAAGATCAATCATCTTGAAAGAGCCTTCTGGTCAAGCCTTTCTGACAGTTTGTTTCATCTTCCAGGAAATCCAGAAGATCCCTGAACATATGTATATAGACTTGCACTGTAAATAATAAACACTGTTACTTTTGCACCTCTTCGTCTTGTGTCGTTCTGGGTCTCATTACCAACTGGGTAAACCTTTGAAATCATAACACTATGACCACTTTATTGTTCTTTTTACATACAGTATTTTGTGCTAATTTCAGCTTACTTTTTTGTTGCTAGTTTTATATCTTTCAAAATATGAAACTTTATTAGCAAATATTTTCCCCTTTGTTCCCTTAAACATTATTCTCTTAAATCTGTTTTCTTTTTATCTTGAGATTTTAGCCACTGTTCTGCTACTTTTCTGCTACTTTTAACTAGCATTTTGATCAACGTCTTCTGTTACAAATAAAGTCCAGTTGATCTTGAATTGAACGCCTTTTTGATTTATCATGTCCTGGACGACTGAGAATCTTCACCAGCATAGCATTTTGATACTTTCAGCAAAAAAAAATGCTACTTTAGCTAGTGTTTTGCTACTCATCAATATTTTCCTCTTTTTGCTGACGCTTAGCAGTTTAAGCATCTGCCTTTTAGCTACTATCTGTCATGTGTTTCCCCCTCACAGCCAGTCATGTTCATGTTTGTTGTTAAAGAAACTGAAGCGACCTAAAAATCTGATATCGGTCTCCTCCATATTAAGCTGGTCACCCACCAGACTGGTCTAAGGGTCTTTTCTTCCACTTTATGATAAGAGGCTCTGGGTCCTGCAAGGACAATAACCTTCACATCAACGTGAAGAAGACAAAGGAGATGATTGTGGACTTCAGAAGGAACAAACAAACCCCACACCCAACTGAACATAGGAGGATCTGCGGTGGAAGTGGTCTCCAGCTACAAGTACTTAGGTGTACGATACACATGAATGACAACCTCAGCTGGACTAAAAACACCACCAACCTGATCAAGAATAGAATAGAATAGAATATATCTTTATTGGCAAATTTTCACCAAGGTACAAAGTTTTGCAATTGGCGCACGCACCATCCGAAGAGGGACGTACGCACGGAAGCTGCAGCAGTATAAAACCGCGCCGCCAACAATCAGATATGGAAAAAGGAACATACAGTCGGATAATCATTGGTATTCAAAAAATAATCTATCACATTTTGTCTTAGGACACTCTATGATAAAGTCGAAAAAACTCTACCAGCTTCAGCACGGATAAAGACAAAGACATGTTGCATTTGATGGCAAGCAGGGAGGTAGTCCGTGAGTAATCATTTCAGATAAGCACAGTCTGCAGATGGCCTCAGCTCTGCTCCATCTGAATGCACACAGAAAGTTCATCAGAGACTCTACTTCCTCAGACGGCTGAGACGAGCTGGTCGGAGAAGTTCAGACCTCACCTCCTTCTACAGGTGTGCAGTGGAGAGAGCAAATAAATAAAATCAATCAATCTACTGTATTTTTTTAGTACCAGTTCTCTTAATTATTCCTAATATTAAAGGTCCTGACTCCTAATACATATATAACATTTCACCATATAAATGTACCTTAAATGTTTCAATGTTAATAAGCTAGTAACTTGCAAGAGACTTTGTTTTCATTCTCCAGATCAGTACAGTGTTAAAATTAGTAAAACGCCACAAGTGACATTTAGTATAAACAGCTACTTCCATACAAAACGAGACACAAGTTAACAGACACTCTGAGGAGTAAAAACTGTTCATGCAGCTAAGGATGGACAGACAGGAGTTGTCTTCAGACATTCAGGTTTATAACTGACAGGAAACTTTTTATAATCTTTTCCACCACACCGTTTACTTCAAGCACAGCTAGTAGCTACTGTTGCTAGCATACTGACTGACTGACCGCACAGTCGCACACACACACACGTCACGTTTACAGATAAGTTCACTTCGTTCATATGCACACTTTAACTAACTCATTCATTCATGCTTGCTTACCTGTGTACGACAAGGTACATTAATAATTACTGCTGTTACGTCACTTTTAGGTGCGTGTGTGATCCTCTCTCCTCAGGACGACTCAGACCACGAGTGCAAACAACCCCCCCCCCCTCCACATGCCGGCAGGGTCTCCCAAAATATATGCCTGTTCAAAATGATGCTGGCGCTGGCTGTTTTTATATTTTATGAGCTGACAGCGACGTGTAAATAATATTTCAATAAGGCATGCATTAATGACTGCCGTTAAAATTGTCCATAGTGCCGTCCAGTCCAATAATATTCACATAGTCGGATAACGGTTGGTTTTTATTTTCAAAAAAAAAAGATGCTTCTTCTAATTAAAAGTTGTGAGGCATATCAGTCAGAAATGGCAAATAGGCATTAGATAAAGGGCTTTCAACTGATTTAAACCTTACCTGATCTGCAGCTCTGTTGTTCCCCGAGGGAGAGAAAAAAAAAAACGGAAACAGTATCGGCAGGTGGTCGTGGGTACAGCCTCACGTTGTACGTACCAGGGCTGTGAAATAGGCGCCCAGAGACTTTCCATTATTTTGTGATGATGTGGAATGAATACGCATGCGTAACTGATAATTAGAGTCAACGGATAAGAGCCGTGCGCCCGGGTACCGGAAGTACGTCACAAATCAGAAAACGTTTTTTGAAACAAAGAATATAACTCATCATTACCTATAAAATATTTATCCTGCACAACAAAAAACATATGTACATATATTTCAAATTATTTTAATTTTATAATTTCTTCTTCTTCTTTCTTTTTTTTTAAAGTCTAGAAGTTCCAGTGGATGGAAGTTCCAGTGGGTGGGCGGCGCCCGGGCACCCCCTATTGGCGAGCCGCCTCTGCTGTGTGTACTATGAACGCGGTTTTACTTCGTAAACGAATACGTACGGAGGATGGACCGAGCTGGACGGCGGTTTTACGACATAAACGCAATACAGAATACAGAGGAGGGACGGAGGAACGGATTCACCAGCATACCAGTAGGTTATTAACTCTTTTTTTCTCTTCATTATGGCTCCCAAATGTATGTGTGTTTTGATAATTATGTAGGGTACTGTGTTAGGATAGGCTGAAGCTAGATTCATACTCGACGCGTCGCGCAGAGCGCGAGGGTGCGCGCTCCAAATGTGACGCAATTTCACAGTCCCCGCCCCTGCGCGTTGGCCCCGCGTGTGGGATTAGCGCGTGTCGTGCACCTCTGAATTTTTGAAACACCGCAAGCCTATGCGCGCGCGGTGAGCGCTACAATTTGATTGACAGGTCCACACCCGACAGCCTTCACCCTCTTCACGCCGGAGCCTGCAGCTGTTTGCGCCGCTGTGGTCGTGGAGACGGAGTCGCGACGCATGGAGGAATGTTTTGTGACACAAAATGTATTAAATTCTCCTTCGTTCCTGATCTGGAGTCGGACTTTTCTTTTGTTTTTTCGCCAAAAGTCACGTGATCGCTTTCTCCTCCGCTGACTCCATGCATTAAAACCGCAAATAAAGACAACAGTTCAGCACGCGAGCGGAAAGCTATTTGTTTTTGTTGTGTGATTTCAAACAGTTCTTCTTCTACGGTAGATTTCTTCTTCTACACCTTTCTTGCAACATATGCACAGGTTTTAGAGGGTACTGCCTCCTGCTGGTCCGTAAAAGAACAGCACTTTGCCATGCGCCGCCGTGGGACAACTATAAACACAGAGGCAACACTGTAAACGCATTTTGCCGCACAGCACAGTGCACGCGCAGCGCGCGTGCTCCAGCCTGCGGACCAAAGCGCGAGTCTAACTCAGCCTTGAGTGCTTGGCAAAATACAGTACTGTACGTACTATATGGTTCAGTATGTACGTATGTTGCGACTTACGTCAAAATTCACTTTACGCCGCCGCGCAGGAACGGAACTCCGTCGTAAGTCGAGGACTACCTGTATAGGCATGGCATATCTTACAAAACAGCAGGGTGGACTCCTACAATTAATGATTACATTTTATGCAAAGATTTTGTGCAGTGAGGTATTTGGAAGATGAATGAATTTTAGCTACACTCTCACCAAACTTTAGCACATCTAGAACATTTAATAAACTATAGCTGTTTTGTGGTTTTTAGTGCCATCTTAATTTTGGGTTGACTCAAAAAGTTAAACAGTAAAGGCATACCCACAAAATATTTCCTGAAAATTTTAGTTAAAATCTGTCAATTTCATGCAATAATTTGCTCACGGACACAGAGTTCACAATAAATATCTAAAAAAGCTAAGTCTGGTCCTCTGGACATTCAAAAAACAAAACTAAGCAAAAAAAATTGTAGAAACGTTTCGTCTTTTGTCCGAAAGACTTCCTCAGTCTGAGATGCTGTATTCAGCTCAGTCTTATAAATAGCACCCTCTCACAGTGGATCAACCAGTTGGTTGATGACAGCCTGAAACCAGCTGCTCACATGATCAAGGAGGACCATCAGCCTAACGATGGATCGTTAGCACCCTGATGGTTGTTTGCTATTCACAGAGCGCTGAGTGATACTAGCACTAACAGCCAGTGTTGCCAGGTGTACGATAATTATCGTATTTGTACGATAATTTTGCCCTCTGTACGATGTACGATCAATAATCCCGAAAAAGGCCAAAAATACGATAATTTGACCGTTCCTTGAATGTGTAGTTGTGATCGGTTTCCATCAGCCTGCCGCAACTGTCTGTCGGAGTTTTTTTGTGAACCCTGAATGCATCTTGAAATTCCAGCCAATCGTGCTTTTCTAAATGTGACCTAAGAGTGACGTGCATGCGTTTGCCTCAGAACAACGGCCATGATTGGCTGAATAGCCCGCTGCGCCCGCCCCATGAGTTAGAAAATAAGAAAAAGCAGAGCCGTGTCTCGTGTGACACCGGTCTGGAAGAAGAAGTGATGAAAATGAGAGAACATTTATATAAAGTTAAATGTTAAATGATAATTAAGAAATATATTAAGAAAATATGGCAGGAAACCTGGGACATTACTGATACAGGAAGACATTTACACAACAAAAAAGGTAGGATATACAAGGAAAGCAGGAAGAAACAGGAACTTACTCGCATTAGAATAGGACACACAGACCTTAATAAATCTCTTAAAATAATTGGAAAGCATGCAACAGGACTTTTTTGTGACATGCGCACCAGCAATCTCCCTGAAACGGTTCAACATGTCTTTATGGGATGTCCAGGGTATGAAACAGAAAGAATGCATTAACAAAAATAAATAAATAAAATTAATATTAAATTTACAATTAGGGATGTTTTTAGTAGTGATATCAGTAAAGCTAAAGATCAAGTTATTATTTCCTTGAAAATACAAACTTAATAGACAGAATTTAGTTGAGTTATTAAATTAAAACCGCCATGAAACAAAACAAGAAGCGCGGGGGGGCGGGCTCATTAGTTGCCACCAGACATTAATACGTATTATTGTCTATGGTTCCCACCCGTACTGACGCCACAATGCTGTGAGTGCCTGTTAGACGCAATTCAACAACAGAGTGACTATAGTGCATACTTGTTATTTTGGTTTTGACGGGCGTACGATAATTTCCCTCAAAATACGATAATTTTAGGCCTCTAGTACGATAATCCTACATTTCTCACCTGGCAACACTGCTAACAGCATTGTAAGAGGGGGACTGTTGAACACGGAGTCCTCCACCTCTGTTTAATGATGGACGGTTTCTTTTCATACCATACCATACCATACCAACTTTATTTCTAAAGCACTTTATAAAACTGTAGGACCAAAGTGCTGTACATAAACATAAAATACAGTACAGTAAAAAAATAAAATATAGTACAAAATTAAAAAGGTCAGATAAAAGACTAACATTTAAAACAGTAAATGCTAGTCAGGTGGCCATCTTTTCACAAAGATGGCCTCCTTTACTCCTCTCTCAAACCATCGTTCCTCTCTATCAAGGATGTGAACATCTTCATCCCTGAAAGAGTGACCGCTGGCCTGGAGATGAGTGTAGACCGCAGAGTCTTGGCCTGATGATGTTGATCTTCTGTGCTGGGCCATCCTTTTGGCCAGTGGCTGTTTAGTTTCCCTGATATAAGACTGATCACAGCCGTCCTGACACTGCACAGCATACACAATATTACTATGTTTGTGTATAAGAGCTGTTAATAAAACAATTTATAAGACTGAGCTGAATACAGCATCTCAGACTGAGGAAGTCTTTCAGACAAAAGACGAAACGTTTCTACAATTTTTTTGCTTTGTTTTGTTTTTTGAATGTCCAGAGGACCAGGCTTAGCTTTTTTAGATTTTTCTACCTGGATTATTGAGTATGCATCAGGGTATTCACAATAAATAGTTAATGACAAAACTTTGGACAAAGACCTCATGCATTCTATTAGCTCCTAAAATATGCATTGGGATCAAATTTAAATATTCTCATCCCAAAGTTTGGGTGGATATCTTTAAATGTGATTAACCTAGAGGCATTATTTATTTTCCTCCCAAAACTCATATGGACAGAAAGCAGCAAAGAGCTCAGTGTCCCTTGCCCTTGGTTACCGGGGCCGCAAACTGGAACATGACCTGAGGGATGGGCTCATCAGAGAGTACCTGGTGACAGGGTCTCTACCCTTGGGGCCCACTCAGACTCAGCCCAAACAAGCAACATTGGTTTGCCTTCCTGTGGGCCCACCACCTGCAGGATGGGCCATGTGAGTGGGCGCATGATTCCAAAGGCAGAGACAAATGGCAGAGGCCTTGGCGCTTTGATCTTGACTTACCAAAGCTGGCTGTTGAAACATGGAATGTACCCTCTCTCGTGGGGAAGGAGCCTGAGCTGGTGAGTGAGGTTGAGAGGTACTAACTAGATATAGTTGAACTCACTTTTGATACACATTATGGGATCCAGAACCAATCTCTTTGAAAGGGGCTGGACCTTATTCCACTCTGGATTTGCCCATGGTAAGAGGTGCCGAGCTGGTGAGGGTCTACTCTTAGCCCTACAACTTGGTGCCTGTGTGTTGGAGTTTTCCTCAGTAGATGAGAGGGTAGTTTCCCTGCACCTTCAGGTGGGGAATGGGCTCTGACAGTTGTTTGTGCACACCAAACAAAAGTACAGAGTATCCAGCTTTCTTGAAGTCCTTTGCATGGGGTGCTTGCTTAAAGATGTTTCAGCTGAGGACTCAGTTATTCTACTGGGGGACTTCAATGCCAATGTGGGTAATGACAGTGTGTCCTGGAGGTGCGTGACTTGGAGGAACAGCCTCTCTGATCTGAAACTGAGCAGTGATCTTTTGTTGGACTTCTTTGCTATTCATGGTTGTTCCATAATGAACAGCATGCTCAAGCATAAGGGTATCCATAAGTGCACTTGGCACTAGGACACCCTAAATGGTAGATCACTGATCAACTTTGTAGTAGTATCATCTGATTTGCATCCGTTTATTTTGGACACTGGAATGAAGGGAGGAACAGACCTCTCAACTGATCACCACCTGGTAGTGAGTTGGATCAGATGACAGAGGAAGATGCTGGACAGACCTGGTAGACCCAAACATGTAATAAAAGTTTGCTGGGAATGGCAGGCAGATTACCCCGTCAGAAAGATCTTCAATTCACACATCCAGGGCCATGTCCCACACCTCAGTTATTGAGGTGGTTGTCTTGAGCTGTGGCCGCAAGGTTGTAAGTGTTTCTTGCAGTGGCCATCCTCAAACTGGGTGGTGGACACCTCAGGTTAGGGACATTGTAAAGTTGAATAATACATGTAAGTCTATTAGGACTTGTTGGCTGGTGGGACTCCAGAGGCAGCTGAAAAGTACCAGAAGACCAAGTGGTCCACAGCCTTGGCTGTTGCTGAGGCAAAAGCTTGGATGTGGGAGGAGTTCAGTGAGGTATTGGATAGAGACTCTCAGTTGGCTACGAGAGGATTCTGGCAAACCACAAGGCAGCTGAGGATGGGAAAGCAACGCTTTACTAATAATGTGTTCAGTGAAGGTGGGGTGCTGTTGACCTCAAACAGTGATGTTGGTGTAAGGTGTAAGGAATATTCTCGGACCTTCTCAATCCCTTTGGCAGGACTTTCATGGAAAAAGCTGAGTCGGGGGACTTTGGGGTTGGTTTGTCCATAAATGTTACTGAAGCCACTGAGGTAAAAGCTCCACAGTGGCTGATCTCCGGGAGTGGATGATATCTGCCCTGATTTCATTAATGCTCTGGATGTTGTGGGGCTGTCTTGGTTTACATGCCTTTGCAACATTGTGTGGACATCGGGGGCAGTGCCACTGGATTGGTAAACTAGGGTGCTGGTTTCCCTCTTCACAAAAGGGGGAATGGAGGGTGCGCTCTAATAATAAGGGCATCACTCTCCTTAGCCTAACGTTTATTTATGGGTACTGGAGAAGCGAGTTTAATCATTGGTCAGACCTCAGATCTAAGAGGAACTATGCAGGTTCCTTCTTGGCTGTGGAACACTGAACCAGCTCTTTATCCTCACTAAAGTCCTCGAGGTGTCAAGGGAGTTTGCCTATCCAGTCTATGTGTTTTGTGGACTTGGAGAAGGTGTTTGACCGTGTTCCTTGAGGTACACTGTGGGGGATCCCCTGTGAGTATGGGATTGGGGGCCCATTGCAATGGGCTGTTCGATCCTTATACACACAGTTCAAGGGTTTGGTTTGCATTACCAGCATTAAATCACACCCCTTCAGGGTGAGAGTTGGACTCTGCCAGGGCTGCCCATTGTCATTAATTAATTTCACATTTTTTATGGACAGACTTTCTCGGTGTAGCCAGGTGGCAGAGTGAGTCCGATTTGGTGGCCTCAGGATTCCATCTCTGCTATTTGCAGATGACATGGTCCTGTTGACATCACCGTGCCATGATCTTCAGCTCTTAGTGGAGCGGTTCACAGCCGATTGTGAAGCGGCTGGGATTAGGGTGCCTCCCTGAGGAGGTACCTTGTGCATGTCCAACTGGGAGGAGACCCTGGGGAAAACCCAGGACATGCTGGAGAGATTATGTGTCGGTTTGCATAGGAACGCCTTGGAATTTTTCCAGAAGTGCTGTAAGAGGTGGCTGTAGAAAGATATGTCTGGGCCTCCCTGCTTAAGATGCTGCCCCAGATACCTGACTTCAGAACAAATTGAAGATGATGTATGGATGTATGGAAACAATAACAAATCACCATCAAACAGCAAAGGTTTTTGATAATTAGTTAAAACCAATTTATTACTGTTTATACAGAAGTAATTTATAAAATGAATCATTATTGAATAGATTATAACTTTAGTTTAGGATTTTCCTAATGTCAGCAGAAAACTCTGCTGGGGGATAAAAAACATTATTTCATCTAATTTCCCACTAATCTCATCAATATCAGTTTATCTGCTAATATTTTAATAGACAGACTACTTATTTCGAATATAAACTGAAGAAAAACATTAAAAAAACAATAGAATTGTTTTTCTCAGGGAAAGTTTGTGTAATTAAAGAATAACCAGAAAAGGCCTTTATGACAAGTCTGCTGAAAAACTATTTTCTCTGAAGCTATTTGACATGCTAAGGGAAAAAATAAAATGGAAAGATATGTACTAGCAGAAATCAGCCAAAAATAACGTATTTATTGAAGGCAGCAAAGTTTCTATTTTGCAGTTCCTAATATAGTTTGGACTAATTTTTAAAAAGACAGCACCTTTTTGACTAACAACAAACAGCAGTAGTTTACAGGATAACAGAGAGTGATGGAGGAGGATGAATCGCTGGCTACCTCCCTGAAGAGGGAAAAGACAAAAGAAGACCAGTTGTTTATTGCAAAGAAAATTATGAAAAATTGGTAAAATATTCAATTAATTACATTTAATATAACATAATAAGAAATTCTAACTTTTAATATCCAAATTTGATACCTTAACAGTGTTATGCAGGGGCATCTGGTCTAATGGGCTAGCACGCACAATAAAGATTTGAAACCTACCCAACCCTCACCCACACAATCCTTCTAAATTGGCTAAATTTTTACAGCCCAACCCAAGCAGCATGAGATTTCGTTCATATCTAAGGGTGTTGAGTGGTGGACAGGTGTTAGGCCGCACCCCTTGATTTACAACTCTAATAATTATTTCAGACCAAAAGCTAAACTCTTCAGCCAATTAAGGTGGATGTAATGTGACATGTTGCTATGCTTGTGTTTGAGACCATATACTGTGATGTGGACTGCAGATGATGAACATTAAATAAATGTGAATTAGTTACTTTTTCATCCTTTTGTCGGTAATGTCTTGGATGAAAAACTAGTACCGTAATACAGAGGCTGAGAACAATGACCAAACAATGTTTAAATGAGAGCAGACAGAAATTTTTAGCTTTTATTTTACTTTGTTTTTGGCTCATTGTTAGCATTTCCCTTAGTGACCTGCAGAGAAAAACTGATGGAGACAGATGTGGTTGGACAACAGTAGTGTGGAGCTTGTAACATCTGCATTGTAGTTTCAGAGGGTCTGAGAAAGATTCAGAGGATTTTTTTTGTCATCTTTTAAAATGCTAGCTGAGTTGTTAAGTGAGTAAGACTCCATCCAGAAATCAGGTGACACTTCAGTGTACACTGTACACTGAAGTGTCACATGATTTCTGGATGTACAGTAATGTCGTGTGGGAAAAAAAAGGAGATTTCCAAACAAGATCAAGGTGTAGTTCAGATTTATTAACAAAACTTTGGAGAACAGTCCAGCATTCACAGAGGATTAATTACAAGATCACACTCTTATCAATGCCCTCATCCATCAGAAATGCTGATCTGCATTATCTAGCTAACTAACTAACTTGCTTGACTAGAAAAGTTAGTTTTATAGAATAATCTCCAGCCCAGCCCTCAGACCCTCCCCTCCATGTATGAACTGTCATTGAAAGGTCTGCTGCAGAAAGGAAGGAGTGGATCTGAGTCAAGGACTCTGCTCAAAGACACATCATCATATCATATCAATCAATCAAACCTTGAGGAGAATAAAACTAGTTATTTCTGCGTTCCTCATTGACCAAGACTGATTGTTACATGAAACACTTTATCGACAACAGAAAGGTATGGAGCATGGTGAGTGTAAATAATACACATTACCTTAATAAGTTGATTACCTTTTGTTGGGTCTTAGAAAAGTCATAATTTAAAATCCATCCATCCATCCATCCATTTTCGTCCGCTTATCCGGGGTCGGGTCGCGGGGGTAGCAGCCTAAGTAGGGAGGCCCAGACTTCCCTCTCCCCAGCCACTTGGAGCAGCTCCTCTGGGGGAATCCCAAGGCGTTCCCAGGCCAGCCGAGAAACATAGTCCCTCCAGCGTGTCCTGGGTCTTCCTCTGGGTCTCCTCCCGGTGGGACATGCCCGGAACACCTCACCAGGGAGGCGTCCAGGAGGCATCCTAACCAGATGCCCGAGCCACCTCAACTGGCTCCTCTCGATGTGGAGAAGCAGCGGCTCTACTCCGAGTCCCTCCCGGATGACTGAGCTTCTCACCCTATCTCTAAGGGAGAGTCCAGACACCCTGCGGAGAAAACTCATTTCAGCCGCTTGTATCCGAGATCTCGTTCTTTCGGTCACAACCCAAAGCTCATGACCATAGATGAGGGTGGGAACGTAGATCGATCGGTAAATTGAGAGCTTTGCCTTTCGACTCAGCTCTCTCTTCACCACGACAGACCGGTACAGCGCCCGCTTCACTGCGGATGCTGCACCTATCCGCCTATCGATCTCACGCTCCAGTTTTCCCTCATTCGTGAACAAGACCCCGAGATACTTAAACTCCTCCACTTGGGGCAGGACCTCCTCCCCGACCTGGAGAGGGCATGCTACCCTTTTCCGGCTCAAGACCATGGCCTCGGATTTGGAGGAACTGATCCTCATCCCGGCCGCATCACACTCGGCTGCAAACCGCTCCAGCGAAAGCTGTAGATCACGATCTGATGAAGCCAATAGGACCACATCATCTGCAAAAAACAGAGAAGTGATTCTAAGGCCACCAAAACGGATCCTCTCAACACCTTGGCTGCGCCTAGAAATTCTGTCCATAAAAGTTATGAACAGAATCGGTGACAAAGGGCAACCTTGGCGGAGTCCAACTCTCACTGGAAACGAGCCTGACTTACTGCCGGCAATGCGGACCAAGCTCTGACACCGGTCGTACAGGGACCTAACAGCCCATATCAATGGGCCTGGTACCCCATACTCCCGGAGTACCCCCCACAGAACCCCCCGAGGGACGCGGTCGAATGCCTTTTCCAAGTCCACAAAGCACATGTAAACTGGTACATAATTGATAATAATAATAATAATAATAATAATAATAAATAAAAGGAATATATATATTTATATTGTGTTGGCCATCGTGGAATTTGACTTGGCATCCCAGTTTTTGACAGTGACCTTTCTTATGCCTAGATGCAGACAAACACCTAAATATAAGTTGTGAATGGACAGACGGAGAGTTTTTCTAATTCTCCCTTTTTGCTTTGCGACAGGGAACAATAAACTTTCGATTGGTCAAGTGATATCAATGTTATTATGTTTTTTATGACTAATTTAAATTTCACAAAATGCACTTAGTGTACACAAGGTTGTGATGTTGGACAACATGGAACATGCCATCTATTTGCCCAGCAGCACATGTTGCAGCTAGCTGCACAGCTTTTTGAGACATTCTAATCTTGTGGGATGGGTTCATTTTAAATGGGACTCTGGCCCACACCCAAAGCCTTCTCTCAGGAGCTTCCACTGAGCTGCTGACACTCCAAGATGCTGACAAGCACTGACCTGGAATGGCCCAAACCACCACATGCACAGCGGGTGCTCAATAAGTGAGACAACCTCTGCATGACGGGACAAGTGTTCTAATTTTTTTCCATCTATTTTGACTGCATGACCTTACACAAACACATCATCTGTGATGGTGATGCTACGCTAGAAAATAAAGGCAATTTTACAACAACTAAAGAAAAGGTTAGAAAGTATAAAAAGTGAAGTCATGTAATCAACTCAAGATATTTTCTGTTATATTTTAAAGCAATAGACTATATGCCACAGACTTCTGTTCTAGCACTTCCGCATTCATGAGCCGGACCGCGCACTTCCGGTTAGCGGGAATGACACGAACATAAATGACTAAATACAATTAATAAAACATCTACATACACACCAATAATAACTCCATACACATATAAATCCATATAAATCCATGGCGACATTCCCCCTATGGATAGCCGCGATAAATTGTCGCCCTAACCCCCCCTCGGAACAGCTGTACCCACCGGTGGGCGGACACAACGGAACTCACGTGTAGTGCCTGTAGCGCGCAGCCGCTTCCCGTTTTGGGTCGTTGTCATGGTCTGCTACTAGGAGCGAACGCTAACAACAACAGCAGTGGATAGGAACCGGAAGTGCTGGATGTGGCCTATATTTTACCGGAGGTACGTCACAACTACCCGTGGCATATAGCCTATTCCCACTCCTGATGGTCCACCCATGAGTGGTATTTTTTTTACATTTCACACACAACCTGCTGTTTGCAAAACTATTTCAAATGCAGCATTTTGTTTGAAATCACAAAATGTGGCAATTCATCCATCCATCCATCTATTATCTTTACACGCTTCTTCCTTTCTGGGTCACGGGGGTCACTGGTGCCCATGTCCAGCAAGCACTGTGCGAGAAGCAGGGGACACCCTGGACAGATTATTGTATTTTACACAGTGGAAAATCAATGTTGAACAAATAAAGTTACAAATTAAAACCCTTAAAATCTATTTGATATTATCCCAATTAAAATTGACTAAGTACAAGGTTACCGGTAAATGTTCAGACAATTCCATTTAGTAATAATTTGGAAAAAAAACACACAGTTGAATTCATTATTTAACTACAGTTGCATCAGTCCACTAATTACTTACAGAACATTCCTATCAATAATGACATCCTTGTCATCCTTCCATTAAATTTAAAAACTTCAATACATAGTCACGGGAAACAAAGATCTTAATAGCAAATGTGGTAAAAATGCAATGAATTACGAGGGGGACCAGGAAATTCAACCACACACAGGAGTGAATGAAAAGATTAATTGAAATTTTCAGATAACATTTCAGATACTGAATGGGCAGAAGTTGTCCGTCATGGGAAAGGCAAAGGGGAGAGAAATCCATGGTCCTGAAGTGGATCGATAACAGGAGCAAGAACATGAACACTTTATAACTTCAGGCACGAGGCGATCAGATAACCTGGCAGGGTAGCAGAGACTGGGGGTCGCTTAAGAAGCGCAGCACACAGGTGCAACAGGAGGGAGACTCGGAGTGACACAGGTGAGCCGAGTGAAGCTGATGAGTGAAGCTGATGAGTGGAGGAGTTTAGCAGGGCCAGCAGAAAACACATATACAGTACATGGGTCTGGCGTGACATGAACCATGAGTCATTACATAAAACGTAACTTTTGCATTGAGTTACTTTACAGTCATAGTCAGCTTCAGCTACAACAGCAACATTTGTAGTTTGAAAGAGAAGTTGCACCCTCTAAATTAATGACATTCCCACAAAAATTTCATCACTTGCAGTATTTTAACTGAAAGATGCAAAAACATTAATAATTAATTGGTGTCTGCCACAGAAATGCTAAGAGAGTAATACATTTCTCTCCAGACTTGTTTAAGCATTTCACTTCTAAGCTATTTAATCTAATACGCTCTCAGCAGAAATACATAAACCAAAACAAACCAACTCTGACTCCTCCTCCATATAATATCCATTTTTTTCTTCCTTCAGCCAATGTGTATGTTATTGCTTTAAGTTTTTCTCAAACCCCCACCCCCAGAAAGCTGAAAGTGTACATGACATGTCCCACTGAGTCCTAAATATAATTTGTTTGACTTTCCCACTAAAAACATGAAGTGAAGGGTGTTTTTACCTTGTACTGAACTGTATTCTGTTTATAGAACTGCAGGAACCCAAACATCCCTCCTCCCAAGGACACAAGGGAGGAGGCACAGTAACTCCACTCTTCTGTCTGGATGATGGAGTTCCTAACCTTATCTCAAAAGCTGAGATAAGTTGAGGAGTTGAATTTCCAGTCTACAGAAAATGCTCATTTTAGCTCAATCAGCCACATTCAGGATTGCTGTTTTGTTCATGATTCTTGCCTCACGATCATAGGTGATGGTTGGAAGAGAACTTTGTTTTTCATCACAGCTCTTTCTCCACCATGATGGACTGGAACCACATCCTCAATACTCCAGATGTGGCTCAGATCAACTGATCCGTCTCTGGCTCCATCCTGTCATTTATTCATAAACAAGACTCCTAAATACTTGATCTCCTCTGCCAGAGGAAGAGACTCAGCCCTAACCCAGAAAAAGCATTCCACCTGCAATCAGTTGGGATGCATAGCCTCAGACTTATGCCCCTTTTCCACCGGTCGGCACGGGTAGGATATTACGTCATATGTGCATCGCAGACACCCCCTTTACGCCTTCCCCACCAGATATTCCGAGCTGCCCCGCACCAGATTTTTGGTGTGGTTTCAGAGGGGTGCCAACGCGTGCTCACCCGCTCTGGAAGGAGGAGTCTGTGTGGACTCGAGCTGTTTTCACGGAAGAGAGGGAAGTGAACACGGCAGGACTTTACATGATAAACACGGTAAAAATAATTATTTGTTTTTAAAATTATAGCAAAGATGGGTCTTCAGCTGAACGTGTCCTTAATAAAATCACGTACTGCTCAAAACTGCAGGATTTTAAAAAGTAGGATCGCCACGAGCAACGCGCGCGGGCGGCTTTATGTCTTTAAAATGTAGCTCAATGAACAGATATAAAAATATATTTCATAGCTGACTTTATACCACGAGGGTTCCTGATTAACCGTCCTTTAATAATGTCACGTAGTGATCAAATCTGCTGCATTTAAAGTAGGTTCGCTTTGACTTCTTCCAAACCTGTGCGTGCACTAGGAAAATAAATTGTAAAAAAAATCGAATATAAATTCAAATAACTCCAACAGGTTACAGTCAGTACATGAACATCTTGTGATTACACAGTGTTGGTTTGGATAATATCAGTGGTGTGTTTTTTTTAGGTATTTCATGATTTGTGTTACAAAGTACTAGGGCGAAAAAAATCGAAGCTAGCTTGACACATTTATGTCTATAAAACATTGAATATTAATTCAAATAACTCCAACGGGTTACAGTCAGTACATGGACATCTTGTGATTACACTGTATTAATTTGGATAATATCAGTGGTGTGGTTTTTTAGGTATTTCATGATTTGTGTTACAAAGTACTAGGGCGAAAAAATCGAAGCTAGCTTGACACATTTATGTCTATAAAACATTGAATATTAATTCAAATAACTCCAACGGGTTACAGTCAGTACATGGACATCTTGTGATTACACTGTATTAATTTGGATAATATCAGTGGTGTGGTTTTTTAGGTATTTCATGATTTGTGTTACAAAGTACTATGGCGAAAATAATTGAAGCTAGCTTGACACATTTATGTCTATTAAACATTGAATATTAATTCAAATAACTCCAACGGGTTACAGTCAGTACATGAACATCCTGTGATTACATTCTGTTAGTAAAAAAAAAAAAACAGTTTCTGGACTAAATTAACCACATTTTTCTTTTACAGTCAACAGAAGAAAATCACCAGAATTCAACAACCTGTGTCATCTTCTGGAGGAAGCCGTGAGACACCAGATGGAAATTCGTTACTTCTGTTTGTCACTTCAAACTTTTCCTATTAAACGTTATATTTTCTTAAGTGGTGTCCTCGAACATTCAATTTCCTAAACTTATTTTACAATGTGAAGTGTGTATAGTGTTTAAATCCATACTGGAAGTTAAGAGAACTTTCCATTTGCATTTGACCTTTAAAGAATCATAACATAAAGATTATTAGAATCTGCTCAACTGTTATTACGTTATAAATTATTTGGTTCTAGGATGAAGTCAGACAAAAACAGTCAAAAGTGGCCAAAGTCCTTTGGACAGTTTAAAGTTAAAGTTCACAGACCATCCATCTACCCATCCATCATCCATCCATCATCTGCGCCCAGCAGCAACTTTACCAGGGAGACACAGGTATCAACATCCACCCCTTCAGCTCCTCAAGGTGTTCACAGACCATCCATCCATCCATCCATCCATCATCTGCGCCCAGCAGCAACTTTACCAGGGAGACACAGGCATCAACATCCACCCCTTCAGCTCCTCAAGGTGTTCACAGACCATCCATCCATCCATCCATCCATCCATCATCTGCACCCAGAAGCAGCTTTGCCAGGGAGACACTGGCAGTTTCAAAGATCACAGTGTGATGTTTTAAATCAATCAACTTTATTTATAAAGCACATTTTAAAAACCACAGGGTCAACCAAAGTGCTGTACAATAACATAAAAGACAAGTTAATTAAAAACTATAAAAAGCATACAAAAATAAATAAATACATATACCAGTCTTACTGCAGGTGTGTTAACATGCCATAAAAGATAAGATCACGTGTTAAAAGCCAAGGAATAAAAGTGTGTTTTTAAAAGAGATTTAAAAACAGGAAGAGAGAAGGCCTCTCTGACACTGAACAGTTCCACAGCCTGGGAGCAACAACGCCAAACGCTCTGTCACCTCTGAGCTTCATCCTAGTTTCGAGGACTGTCAGCAGCAACTGCTCAGCTGATCTGAGATCGAGGAGGGCAGGAAGGTTGAAGCAGCTCAGACAAATATGGTTTTGCAACTTTATCAAGCACCTTGTGCATAACTAAATAATAAAAAATGTTTTTAATACATCTTTATTGTAAAAATAGTAAATTGGAAAATACATGGGTTTAAAGAAGGCAACAAGGTAGGATTATGAATTGGGTTTAAAAATTACAGCTCATGAGGTACTCATTATAGCATGACATCTCTTTCACAACATTCTGTCAAAGCCTTTATCGTGTTCTTCTTCTAGTGGTGGCTACTAGTAAATAGCTTGAGGGAACACTACTGCCACCATGTGGTAAGACGAGTAGGATTCTGGACCCCGCCCACAGAAGGGGTACAAAAAAGCTGTGGAAACAGAATTTAGATGTGACCCGACCCGAACTGAGCCGATCTGAGCCGATCTGATCCGACCCGTGCCGACCGGTGGAAAAGGGGCATTAGAGGACACAGCCTCACATCCCAGCTGCTTCCTGTGTATCATCCCTGAGCATGCTGAAGGTCTTGACCTGAAGATGCCAACAAAGTCACGTCATCTGCAAAAAGCAGAAATAAGCCCCCAAGGTTCCAAATCCAGAGACCCTTGTCCCTTTGACCGCACCTTGAAATTGTGTCATTGAACACCATAAACAGGTTAGGGGACATGAAGCAGCCTGGTGGAGTCCAAACATCTCCAAGAATGAGTTTGGCTTTGTGTCAAGTATGCAAGCTAAGCTCTTGGTTTGATTATACAAGAAACTGATAGCCTCCAAAACAACACTGGCACCCCATATTCCTGCAAAACTCATCATAGGATGCCTTCAGGAACATGATTGTAATCCTTCTCCAGAACCAATAAACACATGAAGACTGAAGAGTCAACCTCCCATGACCACTCACACCGGGGTAAAGATCTGATCAACTGTTTGATTTCTTCTTTCCTTTCACTATTTTTTTTAAATTCAACCTTTATTTATACAGGTTGAGCCTGGGGGACTCATTTACAAGAGATACCTGATTTTAACAAAGAGTGATGACAACAGTGGACAACAAAGACAACAGTGGACAATCATAAAGATGCATACAATTTGAGAATAACAAGTGAAAATAAAATGGAATTAAAAATATAACAAAACACACATTTATCTTTTAAATTGTTGCTTCAAAGATCTTACAATAGTTTAATGTTTCATAATTTACTGTATAGCATTGTTTTACACTTTTGTCAATTGTTTTACACTGTATGATGCACTTTCTGATACAACCTGGGCTTGATCCTGCAGCCTCAGGGTTACAAGACTGCAGAGCGGACCACTGAGCTACAGCAGCCACCTGTTCTTCACATTTATAGTAGCATTAGGAAAATATTGATCCTATTTTTGTATAATAACAATAATATTACTGTAGTTGCAGAAAACTAATTTTTTTTACATTGGTACTGCTTTCACATTGTGCACTTGTAACCACAAGTGAGTACAAAATATTTAAATTTATAGCTTTACATTTTCAAATAGCTAAAAGTGACTTTCTCTGCTTTGAACATTGTGCGCTGCAACAGGCTGTAGTTTGAAAAGAGGGTGAAAGAGGGTGACTTGTAAGCCTGTATAAAACTTCTCGTTCTCACAGCTTCCATTCAGAATTGAAAAAGACTTCTGGACAGAAGTCGAAACGTTTTCTGCAACAAATAAAGTCCAGTTGATCCTGTATTGAACGCCTTTTTTGATTTCATCATGTCCTGGACGACTGAGAATCTTCACCAGCAAAGAGGGTGAAAACATTCATCCACATGGTGTTATGCTGTACGTTTTAGGCTGGTACCCAACATGAACACTGTATCACTAAATAATCTTCCCTCATTAGCAAAGTCACATGGCCACTGTATAAAATAATATAATAATATTTTTATAATAATTATTATTATTATTTTAATTTTCTGAATTTATAATAATAATTTTTATAATAATAATAATAATAATAATAATAATTATTATTATTATTATTATTATTATTATTATTATTAATAATTATATAATAATATATATTATATATTATATA
>JBBPBX010033799.1:0-33027 GCA_038048925.1 Garcialebias charrua
TTTCAGTGAAGTCTTGGTTCAAGGACATCTGAGCCCACAAGGTGACAGTCTACTACACGCTGACAGTCACTTGGACTTCATTGTTACAGATTTTGAGGACACCTCCTCAAACAAAAGGGGGGCAAACTCACACTTCCTGCCACAGGTAGAGGACGGTGTAGAGATCCGAGGATCACACACCGAGAACGCTGTGCTGTCCTCTGGGGCAGGTAATTCAGTTATCAGCCAAGCTTTCAATGAAACCTTGTTTCAAGAGCATTTGAGTCTAGAACTACTCAGCGATGACATAGTTCTGACAGACTCAAAGAGCACCTCTTCAGTCATGAAGTGGGGAGACGTACACCACAACGACAGTGACCCGTCGCAGTCTGACCAGTCAGGCGCACTTGCGACTGCGCCAACGGTTGTGACACACCTGTATTACGCAGAAAGAGGTAAACGTACGGAGGTACGTTGGCCGAAACCTATAAGGTTCCTGTACAAGGCTCCCCATAAACTGCGCGAACAGCTTAAACTAAACAAAGGCAGCCTAACTCGTGCCCATGGACGGACGTCCACACCTGTGCGCGTGGTCCCCCATGACCACAGGGGGGTGATGTTAGGCCATGCCCATGTCAAGGACAAAGATTTCAATAACCCCACAAACGACAAAGATCTCGCAAACTCACAGACTTCATGGGAAAACAAGGTCGTCCAAGCACAGGATAGTAAATAAACTAAACAGTTTAAACTATACTAGTTGCGAAAAGAAACCGTTCCAACTAGAACTTAGAAACGCTAAGCATAAAACCCACAACAAAAACTAACCTTAACAACCGTTTAAATCTGCAGGATTTAATTGACATCGGTTATAAAGCTAAGAACTGTTTTTCTTGTGTGTGACACGTGGAATCTGACGACCAGAGTGAGTTTGACGTAGTGATACGTTGTTTTTAGTTGCTTGATTGCTACTTTTGTGTTATTGAAGTTGTTATTGTTTTCTGAACACTCCCAGCCAAAAGAGGTTTTGATTGTTGATAAGTTGAAGACTTAAATGGATTTAACTATGCCAACATGCTGTTCATTTTGTTAAAGATCTCAATCTTTGAAAAGTCATTGTAGATTAATACTACTTAAGGTACTATAATCTACACTGACCTCCCAATCATTTAGGTAGAACCGATTCGATCGTTTCTATTCTAGATCTATTCATTTTGATGAGTCTCGCCATAGACTTCAAAATTTATAGGGAATACCAAATCTTGCGTCGTTCGTCTAAAAGACAACAGACATTTAGACCAAACTAGTTTCATTTTTTTATTTTAGTTTAACCTAAACTAAATAATGAATGGAGGAATAGTTTGAATGAAGAGGCCTTCGTTACAGAAGCCCTCCACATTTCTATAGGTATAGATCCCTATTTCTGATTTTTACAGCATTGATCCACCCCTTAATTGGTAATTGTAGCTGATCTAATCCATGATAGCTTACATACCAGGTGCATATAGGTAAGGCTTAATGTAGAATCCCTATCATAAGCCCACCTAAAACCACATAATTGCATGACACATTGAACCAGGGTGGCACCGACTGGAAGCCATCCAGCCTGCAACCTTCGATGTGGGGACCTGCTGATCCAACGTTGGTCTTCAACCTTCATCCAAGGCCCGCCTCCTCTGCTTCAATCGAGGGATCCCCTCTACATGCTGATTAAAAACCATTCTTGCTGATGAAATCAATAACCCCCATCGTTGTGGATTTACCGTTGTGGATTATAAGACTTTGTTTCCAAGGGATCACAGACTCAGTTTTCCATGGGTTAACAGACTATGTTTTCCAAAGGATTGAAAGCTTACCGCAAAGGGATTACCTACGAACAGTATGGAATTTCCAAAAACATTATGGGAATATAATTTTGAACTTTTTTTGACTTTTTTTTTTCCACTTGCTGGATTACATAGAGGTCAGAGACATTCGGTGGTATCCTTTCGTGTTGGAACTCATCTCCAAGGACAGGCGATGACTTCCAAAAAGGGGGACTGTAGTGATACACCTCGTCTTTGATATTTTAGGGTTCACACCTCTCTGAAACTCTCAGTGTTACACTTGCTTGGAGCTCAAGGAGACAAGTGGACACTATATTTTGTTACAATTATTTTGAATTAATGGACACTAATTAATCAGATTGAACTTTCTCTTTAATGTGTGTTAATTCAGAATTGATCAAACAGTATTTTTGTCATTTCAATGATGATCTGTTACTTGCATGACTTTGACCCTTCTGCTGGTTTATTTCTGCAGAACAAGCAGTCTTTGAATCTAAAGCACAAGGTCAGAGTAAACGTTTAACTTGCAGCTTCTTTTGTGTTGTCTATGAAGTTAGCCATAATATTCTCTGTGCTCACAAGCAGGCCACCTGGCTGTTTATGTAAACAGTTTTCCTGTTGTCCGTCAAGAGACTTTCTGCCTATGGGATCATACTTCCATCTTTTATTTTGTTAACCAGCCTGTAGCCGTTAAGGAGGTGGGTCAGTCCTCACCTCCCCTATAAATGGGCACTTCCTGCATTTTCGTTAGTGTTTGGAGGAGAACGAACTGACAACTTGCTTCTCTCCTCGGGGAAAGCTGGAGACGGCCCGGTCATTGTGTCAAATCGACCCACGTCTCAGCTGGAGTTACAGTAAAGCTTACTGTAACTCGTCACTCACCTTCTGGAAGAATTTGTTTTCTAAAGTTTTATTTTGAAAATCAGTCTGTGCGCTTGACCGTTGTTTCCTGCCGAGGGAGGCGAGCTTCCTCGTATCGTGAATCAGCACACTCACGCTGAAGTTCCAACTGGACGGCCACTGGACAAACCCATCCACGTGTGTGTCCACAAACTTCTCCACTCTTGTCTCCAAGAGACGAACCGTCAACAGGTAACGAGTCGTGGTGTGTTTGAGCGTGCGGGAGCCCAGCAGCTGCTCGTGTGGGGAAAAAGGTGTCACCCAGTCTGGTTCAAAGTAAACAACTTTAGTTAACTTAGCTTTCATATTCCTTCCTCCTATTTCTTGTTTTTCATAAGCTATTAATCTGTCAAGTAATGTGCCAACGGTTTAAGTTTCTAACTGTCTGTTTGTTTTAATTTGAATTCTTGTCAACGTAGTTATTAAATCAGAGCTAATATCGATACAAATGTTTAATGTAATTTTTGTGATAGTTTCAATAAAAGGTCTATTTTTCTGGTAGACCAACATAAGTTGAGCCTCTTGTGAAATTACATTCTTGTCTAATCACAGTAAAAACAATTTAGTATCGGAAAAAGGAAGAACTCGTGTATTGGTGGCAGTTTGTGCAAGATTAAAGTCTGCTAAACTGCGCATCTACAATAATGGTGGCTCAGTAAGTGTTTAAATACCTTACCAAGCGCATTATTTCTTACATCAGTGAGCAGCAAACAGCCCACCCTGATGCTTTCCTCATCATGGCTAGTGATTTCAACCAAGCAGATTTAAAGAGTGTATTTCCAAAAACATACAGAAACATAAACTTCCCAACAAGAGGCAGAAATACACTGGACCAAGTTTACACCACCATGAAAGCAGCTTACAAGGCCCTCCCCCTCCCCAACATCGGTGCTTCTGACCATATCTGTGTTATGCTAAAGCCAGCTTACAGACCACTGGTGAAAGTCACAAAACCAGTTCGCAAGCAGATACGAGTGTGGCCAGAGGGGTCTTCAGAGGCACTCCAGGACTGTTTTGACACCACAGATTGGAGTATGTTCAAAGAAGCTGCTACCACAAACAACAACACATGTCTCCAGGAGTACTCAGACACTGTATGTTCATACATCACCAAGTGCATTGAATATGTAACCAACCTCAAAACCATCACTGTTCGGGCAAATCAGAAGCCATGGCTGACAGTAGAGGTTTACAGAAATCCTGAGAGCCAGGAATGCTGCCTTCACAGCAGGAGATCAGGTGGGCCTGAGGACAGCCAGAAACAACCTGGCCTGGGGCATCAGAAAGGCCAAGAAGCAGTATACATAGTTCCCATGTGACGTCACATCTGTGGGTTGTCCTTTTTGACCCTCCCACAGGTAGGCAAAGCTGCAGTTGGAGCGCGTTCTACTGGATGTCCATTTTTCACGTTTTTTTTTTTGTTAATTTCTAATTAATTGCAATGGTTACTTCGTGTTGTGTCAGTGGGTGTTCCAGTCGGGTAGACGTTTGGGCAACGCGCAGGTTTCACTTAATCAAAAAAAAAGAAAACGTGAAGGATTTATTTCATCGGAGAAACGCACACCGCCCCATCTCTGCTTGGATCTGCTCAGAAGATCGTGCTTTTGGCCGGTAAACAAAATATTCTACATAAATCATTTTGTGAAACAATGTTAGAGTACAACTGTCTGTGTGTTAGAGCTGGTTTTTTTTCCCATTATTTTAGTGACACCGTCTTGCATGCTGTGGCTAGCTTAGCATCTCGCTAACGCGGCCTCTTCACGGTCCACCGGGCCCGGCGGTGAGACCGTCCCAGTGGGAGAAGGAGGACGGGAGCCAAGTCGTGCGGGCGACGCGTCGGTCCCATGGGACGTGCCTCCGCGGCCGCGACGGATCCACGCCGTCCGATGAGCTCGACGGACCATCCGCTCCAGATGCTAACAACATGCTAACTTCCAACACGGTAACACTCAAAGTGCTGGTTCTGGTCTGTGTTCAGCCTGGACTGTTTGTGCTGGCTGTGTTATTTTAGTTAAACCTTTTTTTAGCTGGTTAGATCTGATTGAGACAGTTTACACATCTTTTTTGGATTTAAAGCTGTGAAGCCGGTGTGCTGTAAAGCTCTGTGCTGTGAATCCGGTGTGCGCTCTTTGTAGTAATTAAATAATTAATGATATCGGAGTAACTACTTTGTGACAAGTTGTCTGATTCGTCTGCCATGATTTCTTTCTCAAACTCATTTAACTCGACCACTGCCATTTTGCTGTTGTTCCTTGGTGAAGCTGTGGTAGCTCGTGTTTTTGTCCGTATAATTTGCTCTGCTAGTTCGCCATTTTGCCTTTCTCTGCCTTCAGATGTGGTGCAGAAGCCGGTATGGGGGCGTGTCTGGGAACTATGTATACACTAACCAGACAAACACGTGACATGTCCGCACCTCAGGGAGGCAAGCTGACAGAGTCTGACGACGGGGGGCTTCATCAGACGCCCTCAGGCATTCACAAACTTCACACCTTCATAACAGTGACTGGGTTCAGCCTGTTGTGGATGAAAACAAGTCAGAGTTGAATCAGATCTCTCTTCCTGTTTTTCGAGGGGGACTAAGCTCCTTATCACCAAATAATCTGAAGTCTGTCAAACCAAAAAGGAACACCCCCACGCTCTAACGGTGCAACCGCTCCTTTGTTATTTACGATGGACACGCAATGCCCGAGCAGTACTCAGACAGCACGTCAACTCCCGTTCTGTGCGGATCCAAATCTGCTTTCAAAAATAATTCTCCCAAAGGGTGAAACACGGACCTTGGTCGGTTTACCTGGTACCAACGCTCCATTAAAGCCAAGGACCAGTAGACTGGACCACCCCAGAAAACGGATTGGAGTCAGGAGGTCTGCTTGTTTACATAACTCGCAGCCTCACAGCAGGACTCCAAACTTGGAGGAGGAAACTGGACTTTCTGCTCCAAACCTGTCTAATAAAGATGACATGTTACATCTGCCCTCAATTAACCCTGAGCAGGGTAACTTGGGAACACATCAGCAAGGAGGCCTCCTTCCCAATCTGGTTGACCCCCAGGGGTTAACAGTCTCTGTGTCTCCAGAAGGAGCAGTACAAACACTTAGGCCAGGAACTGTCAGAAGTCTCAGCTTGTTGGCTGAAAAGAACAGGTTGATGGCGTCAGGCTTGCCAGAAAATGTGGTATTGACAATACAAAATGCCCGTGCTGGATCAACACAATCTTTATACGCACAAAAGTGGCGTATTTTTGAAGCCTGGTGCTCAGAAAGAAATATTATTTCTTATGCATGCAACTTGGCTCAGCTCCTGACTTTCTTTCAGGACTTACTGGAAAAAGGTCGTTCTTATTCAACGATTAAAGTTTTCCTATCAGCTGTTTCAGCCTGTCACGAAGGCTGGGGACACAGGACACCCGGAGCACATCCAATCATAATAAGATTTATGAAAGGTGTCCTTCGGACCAAACCACCCAGCAGGACCCTGACCACTGGTTGGGATCTTGGCCTGGTCCTGGGGGCCCTCTGTGACCCTCCATTCGAGCCACTGAGCGAGGTTAAGATAGATTTACTATCTTATAAAACTGCTCTACTCCTGGCACTTTGCTCGGCGAAACGCGTGGGTGACCTCCATGCATTATCTGTACATCCAATGTGTACCAGATTCGCCCCTGACGGGTCAAAGGTCACACTAAGGCCTAATCCCGCATACACTCCCAAGGTCTTGACTCTGAACCATAGGAGTCTAGACTTTGATCTCTCCTCCTTTCCACCTGCTCCTGTCCTCACTCAGGAACAGGAAAGGCTACAGGCTCTCTGCCCAGTGAGGGCTTTACGCACCTACATGCAGAGAACAGCCGAATGGAGGAAAACAAACCAACTGTTCGTCTGCTTTGCAGCACCTGCTACCGGGAGAGCCCTATCAAAACAACGCCTCTCACATTGGGTGACTGAGGCCATTAAAAGGGCCTACAGTAGCAAAGGTCAACAGGTACCCTCTGGAGTGCATGCTCACTCCACTAGGGGCTTGGCCACTTCCTGGTCATTATTCAAGGGTGTACCAGTCGCAGACATCTGTGCTGCTGCGAATTGGAGCTCATTAAATACTTTTGCAAAGCATTACAGTTTGGATGTTACTGCGGGTGACGTCACTCAGGCTGTCCTTTCTAACACACAGTAGAAAGTAGCCTTGGGATGCCTGCTGGTCAAAGGCAGACGTTCACTCTAGCATGCATTTTACTGAGCATTTCAAGGGCGTGAATGGATTACGTTCCCATAGCAAGTATGTTGCACTGAGAGACCAGACTGAAAGGGAACTGAAAGTTATGCACCATAACTCATGTTCCCTGAAGGAAGGGAACAAGGTGCAACATATCTGGCCCTTTCAATGCTGAAAGCTCAGTGAAGTGCAATTTTGGAGAAAGATGGAGGGGCGCAAGCCGCTTAAGTACCCAGAGGGCGGGGCCTCTGGCGCGGCGGTGACGCCCCTAGCCGTAAAGGCGTGAGTATATTCCTTCAGGTAATCACGCGGGGGCGCAATTCCCATAGCAAGTATGTTGCACCTCGTTCCCTTCCTTCAGGGAACATGAGTTATGGTGCATAACTTTCAGATTTCTGTCATGAGTAAAGCTTGAGATGAATCACAGCTTTTATCTGTCTTTAAATATTCCTTTGCAAGAACAAAAACAGCCCAGTTTTCCTTTTGCATTTAATCCCCTCCAGTCTGAGACATTCAGTAAAACAAAAGTCTATTAAAGGCCATTACGTAGACGAGGACAGAGCTGCGATGCAACACATGTAAGAAGAGTACAACAACTGAATATGGTTATTATTAAAACAGAATGGTCATCATATAAGCAACTGGAGCAACAAGCGCCGCTCAACTCTTTGCCAATGGCCATTGAGAGATAAGATGAGCTAATGTGCTCTCATAAGAAGTGGAATCTCACCTTTAAATTATTTCCAGTGAGAAGCTGCTTGTGCTTTAGAACTGGAAGCTACAAGCCATGGCAAGCTTTAACAAAACCCCTAAAGACAGCTTCACTCTTCAAACTATAGATGTCATGGCCTTCAGCGATGTACACTAAGATATTAAACACTAACCAGGCATCATTTTCACTTTAAATGATCTATAAAAGTCACTAAATTGTGGTTACAAACCTTCAAGCCCTTGTTAAAAGTACTTTTTTCAGCAGATGTTGAAATCCACAAACACATTACACAGGAAGACAAAGAAACAGTCTCAAAATGTTGCTGCTAGAATCCCTGCCCAAGTGTAAAATCCCAGCCCAACAATAATAAAGGAACACTTTTGATCCTCTGTATAAAAAGACAGCTACAGAGCTCGACAAACCAGGGGTTTGTGCGCTCGCTGTGGTCACAGTGACAGATCTGCTGACCACTCCTTGCCCATCTGGGCTGCCGGTGGTGCTCTGCCTGCTCTCTGAGGACACAGAGTTCAGACCAGTAATTTAGTTCAGCTGAGCTACAGTGATATTTCCAGATTAATATGAGCCATATTCTTTTAGAACGGTCCTTTCTTTCTTCTTCTTTTTACATCTTACATGTTCAAAAACGTCTGGCCGAGGATAAAAGAAAGAAGCAGGAATGAAAAATAAAAAAGGATGGACTTGTTTTATGCTTTGTGAGGCAGACATATGGGATAACTTGCTGCAGAATGGCATATTCTTACATTTTCTGATAACCTCCCTGAACAACCAATGGGCACTTTCAATACATTTCCAGTGCTTTGTGTCAACCTCCACTTCAATTTTTGGTTATCAGAACACAAAATGGATTTACATTTTAATGTTACTTTCTGGGTGGCATGGTGGTGCAGTTGGTAGAGCTTTGCCACGCAGTGAGAAGGTCGCTGGATCGAATCCCGACTGAGGACCTTTCTGGGTGGAGTTTGCATAATTCTCTCTGTGCATGTGTGTTTTTTCAGTTACTCCAGTTTCCTCCCACAGACCAATAACATGCATGTTAGACAGATTGGTAACTCTAAATTGTCCCTATAGGTGTGAGTGAAAGAGTGAATGGTTGTTTCATTTGTCTTTATGTGTCCCTGTGAGGGACTGGAGACCTGTCCAGGGTGTCCCCGGCCTCTCACACTGTGATGGCTTGACATGGGCACCAGTGACCCCCGCTACCCAAAAAGGAAGAAGCGGGTAAAAGATAATGGATGGATGATACTTTTTAAAATAGAATATTTAAAAAAAAATCAAATTGATGAAAAATTTGGAGATCTGTTGCAACTAGACTTTGACAGAAACCATCTAGTTAGCTCCGACTGAGAATTATTGGATTTGGTACCTGGATTATTGAGCATGAACATTCTTGTCATCTAGTTAGCTATTTAGTTCAATAATATGTTTCTTGCATTTCAAATAGATTTGGACAGAGTTACAGTAGTTTTAGTTAAATATTGAAAAATACGTTACACTTGATCCAGAGCAATATTGCAAAATCTTGTGGAATCTCTTGGAACTAACCCTAACCCTAACCTTAAACCACACCAAACTTCAGCTCAAGAACTGTACATTTTATTGTTATAATTTTTGTGTTGGTAAATGATTAGCTGTAGAGACCATTTTTAATTAGATCAACTCCAAACATTATTCAGTTGAAAATGTACATCCAAAGACTGCTTTCTAAAAGTTTATTTCAAATCCATATTTCTCCATTTTAAGAGAATATCCTTGATATAATCACTTTTAGCTTGCTGATGTGCTACATCCTATCACGTTGGAAGGACATTTCTGCAGCTGTTATCTCAACTGTCCCTGTCTCACAGCATTGGATTCAACATGTCACTGGTTATACAATAAGCCTATCCAGATGAACACTCCTAACTCTGCAGGGTTTAAAAAAAGATGAATTAGCTTGTAATATTTTGATAGTGTATGTGTTCTGACAAAGGTAAAACCTTGAGTTGGCAGAAATAATCTAAACCCATTTCCAACTGAGTAGTTGGCTGGTGTTGCCGTTGGAACACAACCAGCTGGATGAATGCAAACTTTGCAGATGCTTTCATCAGCTAGCCATTTTGTTAATGCACTTAATAGAGATTAATCTCTCCCCCCCACCCCCCACTCAGAAGTCACTAGAAAAATATATTAGCTCTATAGCTGATGTGCAATATTTCTCTTAAGTCTTCAAATGTTTTCTATAGGATCTCCGTTATTTACTTCATAAGCGGATAAGGCAAGCTGCCACTTTGGCTGTGGTCCTCATAGCATCATGGAAGAAGCATACCAATGAAGGACTGATGATGGATGAACTGCAACGACATTCTCCAGAGATGTGATTGTTTTATGGTTTTCTCATCCTAAAGCAACTGATATGACACTGTGTTTCTGGCTCATAAGTAACACTTATTGGTTGGGTGGGTGCTCATAACCAATACAATACAATCCTCACTTAATGTACAATAAAATAAACTTTAATTCCTACATGCACTGCTGTGTTCCTGAGTTTTTTTTTGTTTTATTCCAAAAGTGTTTCCCGTCTCTTATCCATCTGCCACACTGCATGTCTGTGACGTCTGAGCTGGGAAATCTTGTTGGCTGGGGTTTCTTCACCCAAAGTGCTCGAACATTAGAACTGAACAGTGGGTTTGAAAGAAAACATGAAATTAGTGGTGAGTCATCTTTGGCTACTATGTTATTAAAAAATTTCTTGACCAGAAATGTTTTCAATTAATTTAAAGTTCCATGAAGTCAGACGAAAAGAAAAAAATAAAACACCCCAAAAACATGCCTGTAGAATACAGCAAAGACGGAAAAGAGGATTTACTTTATGAAAGTGGTTTTCTTTTAGATCTTTAAACTGTGCACAAAAAGTTGTCTAGTGAGATAAATGTCACATGTGGAAGGTATTCAACAAAATAAAATGCCAGTTAACTCCAAAACCAAAAGCAACGAACCTGAAAGGACATTACTGTATTTGCACAAGACTAATTTGTTAGTGGTGCTGTTCTGATCATGATGAGGTGCCATGTGAGACATGACAAGGAAATTGATTAAGCGAGGAATTTTGTGGAAATTTTGTGGCTTTAAAATACTGCATGGTTAGTTTTATAGACAGGAATAGATTTATTTTCTATGTGGAAGCATCAGAGCTCCTGAAGTTCAAATGTCACTCGCTACAAGTTGCATACTGTACAAGGTGTGAGTTTGGAAACTTTTGCTCAAAAGCAAAACATGATAGCTAGAAGTCAAGAAAGGAACTTGTGCATTTCTTTCAACAACAAAACAAACTTAGTCCCAATTAAAATAATTGGTTTAATTACTTTTCTTTTTCCCATTACGATTGGACCAACATCTTAAACACCAGCATTTAACTGCTGCCGTTATAGCCATCTTCACAGAAACCTCAACTTTTAAAGATGGTGGGAAGAATCAACTTTGCAAGAGTCCAGCTCATCCAAACAGCAAAGTTAACACCCAAGTCATCCACAAATTCCCATGCTTTGAGCTTGCCATTAACCCTGGTGACCTTTAACTGTGCATGTTTGTGTGAGTGTGCCCTGTGTGTTTGCATATCTACTGCTCCTTATGTAGAGCAAGGCCAGAGACCACACCAGCAGAACAGAGGAGCTCTTCCATTATAAACAACTTTTGAATCAGACACTGCATGGCCAAAGTATTTTTCCTACACATATCCAGCCAATAGTTGGATCTGGAATTTAATGATCTACGGTAAAAGTGCAGCGTTATTCACTTTTTATGTTGGCAAGATGGTTAAATAATACAATCGTGTTCCAATTAATAGCAGAGAAAAAAGATTGGGTTCTGAAACATCTTAAAAGATCAATAGTTTTGGTTTATCTGTGTTTCAACTTAACCCATTCTGATACGGTATAATCCATCAGTGACCGGGACCTGAATGCAGAATGAGCTGCAGATTACTGCTTGATGTAACCAGCCAGTGCACGTTTAGCTTGGTGAAATGCAGCTTTGCATTGCTGAGTGTGGTTCAGATTTATGTTACTGCTGTGGGGCGTGCATGTGGCTAACAGATGGTGGCATCCTGCTCGTCTTTCCTCTGTTGACACAGAACTGCTTACGCAGTCCCACAGTCCTTCCCTACAGTATCTTCAAACTCCAGTTCAGCTCTGTAATGACTAGAGGGTTTTAAACTTTTGATTTCCTTAAATTATCCCTTTATCCAAGAGTGTTTTGTTATAAATATATATTTATATTTGGTTTATTAAAATATACTAATGTACACCATTTGACTTGTTTAATTGAACTGAATGATAACTACCGGTAGATTGAACTTAAATGATGTTAATAGAAATGGAATATAACTGGATAGTGCTTGATTTGAAAGAATATGACTGAAATTAATTTGATCTGGATTATATTTATGGATTGATAATCACATGGACGTTCATTACAGTCTCAGCAGAGACATCTGCAACACAACTTCTAGACATAACATTGGTATGCAGACCATGTTAAACTTTCAATTTGAGTGACTAAAGGATAGGCATGAGCGGTAACAAACAAGCAAACACGATGAAATGACAACTTCAATATTATTCCACTGACCTCCTACAAATCTCCATCCCATCACGCTCTCTCAGATCCTCCTCTTCGCTACATCTCCATGTACCCTCTGCCCGCCTCTCCACCATGGGGAGCAGGGCCTTCACCTGCTCTGCCCCTCACCTCTGGAACGCTCTACCGCCAGACCTTCGAAACACCACCTCCCTTTCTCTGTTCAAGACAGCCCTGAAAACACATCTCTTTAGACTAGCTTATCATTAACTTTACTAAATGTATTTTTATTATTTTGCATTTTATAATTATGTATTTTATATTTCAATTTGTCACTGATAATGTTTGAACTGTATTGGTTTGTTAAGTGTCCTTGGGTGTCCTGAAAGGCGCTTTTAAATAAAATGATTATTATTATTATTATAAAACTTTCAAAGCTGACAGCATGAATCCAAAACCAAATCTGAGCTTTCTGACTTTAAACATAGTCATGAATATTAGTTGACAATACACCGAACACAACAAAAACCTGAAAGTTATGCACCATAACTCATGTTCCCTGAAGGAAGGGAACGAGGTGCAACATACTTGCTATGGGAATTGCGCCCCCGCGATTACCTGAAGGAATACATTCACGCCTTTACGGCTAGGGCATGAACGCCGCGCTAGAGGCCCCGCCCTCTGGGTATTTAAGCGGCTGACGCCCATCCATCTTTCTCCAAAATTGCACTTCACCGAGCTTTCAGCATTGAAAGGGCCAGATATGTTGCACCTCGTTCCCTTCCTTCAGGGAACATGAGTTATGGTGCATAACTTTCAGTTCCCTTTCAGTCAAGTTCTCTCGATGCAACATACTTGCTATGGGAACGTAATTCATTCACGCCCTTGAAATGCTCAGTAAAATGCATGCTAGTGTGAACGTCTGCCCTTGATCAGCAGGCATCTCAAGGCTACTTTCTAGTTCTACTGTGTGTTAGAAAGGATAGCCTGAGTGATATCACACGCAGTAACATCCAAACTGTAATACTTTGCAAAAGTGTTTAATGAGCTCCAGTTTGCAGCAGCACAAATGTCTGCAACTGGTACACCCTTGAACAGTGACCACGAAGTGGCCAAGCCTCTAGTCGAGTGACCGTGCACTCCAGAGGGCACCTGTTGACCTTTGCTACTGTACGCCCTCTTAATGGCCTCAGCCACCCAATGTGAGAGGCGTTGTTTTGATAGGGCCTTTCCGGTAGCAGGAGCTGCAAAGCATACGAACAGTTGATTTGTTTTTCTCCATCCGGCTGTTCTTTGCATGTAAGTGCGTAAAGCTCTCACGGGGAGGACAGATGCAACCTGTTGTCCTTATTAGACAGAACTGGAGCAGAATGTCTGTTTTATCTCTCCTTGTTTGGGGTCATGGGACAGAGAAGCTACGAGTTTTGTAAACGAGCAGATCTCCTGACCCCAATTTGTTTCCTGGATGGGTCCAGTTTACTGGTCCTTGGCCTTAACAGAGCGTTGGAACCAGACAAACCGGCCGGTGTCTGTGTTTCACCCGTTGGGGGAATATTGTTTAAGAGCAGAGCTGAACCAGCACAGTGAGAAAGGTCACGTGCTGCCGGATCACTGCTTGGACATTGCGTGTTGCTCATTAATGATAAAGGGACAGCTGCAATGTGAGAACGTGGAGATGATTCTTTGTGCTTAGCAGACTTTAAATTGTTTGGTGATAGAGAGCCCAGTTCCCTTCGAACAACAGGAAGAGGAATCTGATTCAGCTCTGATTTGTTTATGCACACAGCAGTTTGAACACAACTGCTTTTGTGAACGTGTGAAGCTTGTGGTTGCCTGTGGGCTCCTGACGTGCCCCCCCGTCGTTAGATTCTGTTGGCGCGCCTCCCTGAGGCGCAGACATGTCACGTGTTTGCTTGGTTAGTGTTTTGACTGCTCCGTCGTTCACAATGGAGCGGGAGCTGGAGCACGTGACCCTCACCTGTCTCAATGAGGGGTGGGGGGCCTGCTTGCAGACGCCTCTGTGCCTGTCCGCTACAGACGGAGCAGAGGCACCCTGTCGGGGCTCATTAATTAGGCTAACACCCCGTGAGCCATGAGGGAGAGGGGGGATACGGCCCCCTCCCTTTATGATGACTGGCAGGCCAGAGGGACCTGTTCTGCTGAAGTTAATTGTGTTTTGTTGTTGTAGTTTTTTTTAGAGTCAATAAAACAGAGAGGGGCTGTTTTATAGCTTTATTCATGCTTATGTGTAACGAAATATATGACTTTATGTCGCTCACAGCAGGAAAAACATGATTTGTGCATGCAACAGAGTTACCAGCTTTTTGTACCGTGCTACAAATAAAGTCTGGACATGAAGAGATAATTTCCCGTACCATGTGGGCGGGTGATCGTGTAAAGTCAAGACATGAACCTGGTTCATCAGGCACGCTTTTGTCTATCGTCATGGTTCGCCGAGGAGGCCCTATGTCTGACCGCCTGGCGGGGAACATACCTGTTTTTGCTCCATGCGTGTTCGGTGCGAGGTGGGCCCGGCGGTGGTCTTTGCCGATGCTCATCCTCGTACGCCGGCCGCTTCTGCGGTAGGGCACGCGTTGCCGAGCGGTGTCAAAGCTTCTCCTGGGAATGCCCACCCGGAGAGCTTCAGCCTGTTTGCACCTTTGGTCCAGCTTGGTCTGAATTCGATCCAAAGCTTTTCCAAACAATCCCGTCGGTTCTATCGAGTGGTGGAGAAAAGGCACCTTTTGTCCCTCGGGGAGATCAGTTAAAGTCATCCAGAGATGGCGTATCGCGATGACCACTTCCGCCATGCCTCTGCCTTGAGCAACAGCGGCTGTCCCCATCATACGGAGCACAAAGTCTGTTGCCCTGCAGGCTTCATCCAGCAAGTCAGCAGCAGCTTGCTTGTCCGTCGTTACCCGGAGCTGTTACAGCTTTTCAGCCAGGTAAGCCTGCATCAACGCGGACGCGTTCATGGCGAGCGCCGCGAGTCCCTGAGCTCTGTAGCATTTCTCGAGCAGAGAAGCCGAAGCTCGACAAGCTTTGCTGGGAAGAGTTGGTTTTGTCCCGGATGACTTGGGAGCCAGGTGAGACGCCAGTGTGTCCTCAATTTGAGGCACGTTGGCTATTCCCACCTCATCCATCCCGTCCATGTCGACGAACTGTGAAAGTGGTAGGAGCATGGGAGCTCTGGGCTGAGGCCAGGTGCGAGTTAGTTCTGTGAGGAAGTCCGAGAACACGGGAATCCTTTGCCTCGTGGCGGCCTGCTGCTTTGAGCAAAAATAGTTCCCTGCCAGCCTCGTGACCTGTTGACGAGGCGGAGGCTCTGGCCATGGGATGTGCAACACGTCCGCTGCTCTGTGGCACAGGTCGAACAGAGCAGGGATGGAAAAGTCAGTTTCCGAGAGCATGGGTACCGGGGTTTGGGAGAGGCCTTCTCCTTGTTCCTCGAATTAGACGTCTGCGTCCTCCGCGGAAAATTCGCCTGAGGCTGAAATCGAGATCACGTCCTCGTTCATCATGTCTCGAGTGTCGAATTCGACTATTAGGTCCACCATAGGAGCCAGCACGTCAGGGCTGTCACCCCATTCGACTCATGTGCTGTCATGCAAAGCCATGTTCTCGAGCTCCGGCGTGGGAGTGAGGGGCTCAGTGGTGTCCGCATTCGCTGGCATTGCTGGGGCGCCCATGGCCTTGGCGACGAGGTCAACCCGGTGCCGTAGCACCGCCTCCAACATCTGGCTGCAGTGTGGGTCAAAATCGGGCGTATCCAGTGCTGTTTTTGCGTGTAACATTCCCAAGCAGACGGGACAGGCCTCATGGGTGTCCGTCGCTGCGAGGGAGAAACCGCATCCGCTAGGACAGGCGCGCAAAGTTGGGCTCGCTGTCCTGCTGGTTTTCCTTGGAAGTCTTGTCTTTCGCTTTCCTTTCTCCGGAGGCATGTCCGAGATAAGGCGAGCGAGTCCTTCCAGAATCCTTTTTATTTTATTTTTAAACGTCTCCTACGTCGCGTCGCTTTCGCTGGCTAGCCCGCTACGAATTAGCAGGGGTAGCGGTTGTGACGCAGTTAGCGCCGTCGAGCGAAGCAGTCTGTGGAGAGAGGAGAAGAAAAAACTTTGGGGTTAAGAAAACGTGCCGGACTAGCTTTCACTAGTCCAGCAGTACGCAGGAATAATTCTCTGTACGCTTTGTGTAGGGAGCAAGCTCACCTCTGGTTGAGCGATGAAGCAACAGAGAAGTCCCGCGAAGAGAGGTAGTTCAGGTTTAAGCGAGGTGAAGGGCAAAAAAGAGAAAGATGGATTTGCGTCAGCCGCTTAAATACCCAGAGGGCGGGGCCTCTGGCACGGCGTTGACGCCCTAGCTGTAAAGGCGTGAATGTATTCCTTCAGGTAATCGCACGGGGGCGAAATTCCCATAGCAAGTATGTTGCACCGAGAGAACTTGACTGAAAGGGATCTACTCATAACCATATAATACACGTTACAGAAAGTATCCAAATGTTTAACACTGACTTCAGGCTTGTGTGTGTAATTATTGGGCATATCTGAGACATATACGAATGGCTCCAGTTTTTGAGGAATCTTGTTATTTTTAAGTGTGTTTAATTTATTTTTTGATAATATAATTCTCAAACAACATTCAGAAAAAGACCAAAGATGGTGTTTGTTTGGAAACATTATGCTGAAAGAAAATTATGATGTGCTGCAGTTTTCTAATCCTAAAGCCGCAGGTTTGAGTTCAGATTGTGTCAGGAAGGACCAAAAAAAGTGCCAAATTGATTGTGAAAGTTTGCTCGCTGTGGTGACCCCTACAGACAGGGAGACGTTAAAAAAAAAACATGCTGGAGGAACATTATAATAAAAAGGAGGAACATTACAATAAAAAGTAATTAATCAGTCTTAATCTCAAACCAGATAAGACTTTCCCAGTTTTTCAAAAGTATTCTGGTTCATGTAAAGTTAAATCAACAAACCACCAAAGTTCATGCTCAATAATCCAACAATGTTCAGTCAGGTCATCTGGATGGTTTCTTTATTTGCTGACACATTTTGTTCTTCATCCAACGGACTTTTTCAATCTAAGGAGCCAGTCACCAACATCGACTCAACAAAGACAGCCCAACAACATCTAGATTCATTGAATCATGTTTAATTATGAAACCATAATCATTAAATCAGGATCAAGACAACACCAATACCTCTCCAGCCCCATGGCATCAGTCCCATGGCTGCCTTGAAAAAAGCTCTTTTGGAGTCGCTGGCTTTCCTTTGAATGTTTAAAAAGTTTTGGTGAGACTCAGACCCAGTTTGAAGCCTTCAGCGCACCCTCACCAGATACTTGCATACATTGAGTCACTCCATCCTCTTCCACTGCCACCTCATTTAAATAGTAAAAATATTGGTGTTATTTTTTATCAGAACATGTCTTTTAACTCCCACACTAAAACTTTACTAGAACCACCTTCTTTTACCTGCATAATATCACTAAAATTAGAAACCTCTTATCTAAAAATGATGCAGAAAAACTGGTTCATGCATTTGTCACGTCTAGACTGGACTACTGCAATGGTTTGTTATCTGGGTGTCCAAATACTTCTTTAAAAAGTCTTCAGTTAATCCATAATGCTGCTGCCAGAGTCTTAACTGGAGTTAATGGGAGATTTTATATCTCTCCAGTATTAGCTTATCTCCACTGGCTCTCTGTAAAATCCGGAATTGAATAAAAAATCTTACAAAGTACTTCTAACCTACAAAACTCTCAAATACCTAGCTCCATCTTATATTACAGATCTTATCGTTCCATATTTTTCTAACAGACCATTTCCCTCTCAGACTGCAGGCTTACTTGCAGTTCTTAGAATTTAAAAAACCAGAATGGGAGGAAGATCTTTCAGTTATCAGGCTCCTCTCTTATGGAATCAACTTCCAGTTTCTGTCCATAAGGCTGACACATTGTCCAGTTTTAAGATTGGACATAAGACATTACTTTTTGAAAAATCCTATAGTTAGGGTTGGCTTGTTATGCTGCTATAGCCTTAGACTACTAGAGAACAAACTGACCTAATTCCTTAAAATGAATTATTAAAATTGATTAGTTTTCACTTGATATTGTTTCTATTTTAACATGCGATTCTCAACCTGCCATTGTATATCTGTTCCTCCTTCCTGTTCCTCTCAAATCCAGCTGGTCGAAGCAGATGGCCGTTTGCCCCGAGTCTGGTTCTGCTAAAGGTTGCTTCCTCATGAGGGAGTTTTTCCTTTCCACTGTCGCCTTCATGCTTGCTCAAGATGAAAGTGATGGGAGTTAAACTCAAAGCAGTCTGCTCCTTAGATAAATAATGTTATTAACTTACTTTTCTTGTATATGAATGTTTCTGTCCAGTGCCCTGAGATGACTTCTGTTGTGACTTGGCGCTATAAATGAACTGAATTGAACTGAATCATCACCGTCTGGTTAGTGGTTGACATTTTATTTCTCTGATTGAAGACATGTCTAATTTTCTTCTTCTTTTAGATTTTCCCTCTTCAGGGGGTCTCCACAGCGCATCATCCTCCTCCATCACGCTCTGTCCTCACTCCAACTACCTTCATGTCCTCTCTAACTGCATCCATACATCTCCTCTTTGGCCTTCCTCTTTGTTTTATCCTGGCAACTGTATTTCTAACATCTTTCTACCAGTATACCCACTGTTCCTTCTTTGGACATGTCTAATAATGTGATTAAAATATTGACCCATTAACCTCTTGAGATCCCAATAAAAACTGCAGATATGATCACTTCTTTGCTTGAACTATATGTTTATAAATATGTTACTATTTAATACCACTCATGTTCAGATTGGACAGTGCCTCCCTCCTAATCACACATCATTAATTCTCTATGAACGCCATTACTCTGCTGGTAACTTTTAAGTCATGTGAGTAATCATAGCAGAACCTGAAAGAGTAATCTGAAGAACAGCCAGCCTGATTTGAAAACAAAAGCTGTTCTTCGAGTACTTGAAAGACGAAAGAAGACAACAACTGTGAAATCTGAATGTTGCATCACTATACACAAGACAGGAAAGCAATAACTTTAAAATGTGTGCATAATCTGCTTACAATGTATAAAAGGTCACATGAACCCCTATCAAAGTCCCAACTTGTCAGCTTAAAAAGACATTCAGTGCAAAATGGGCACACTGTAATAAGTTATTTACACATCCCTGTTGAGCTGATGGATGGGAGCTTACAAGAGAACACTGACATGATCATATAAAATCCAGGCAAAGCAGAGCGTTCCTTCCCACACACCTTGAGCTGGCACGAGTTAAACAGATCATATTTATGTGCAGACATAGATAAACACACAGATGCAATCAGACAAGAGCATGGCTTGCAACTACATTTCGCAAGAGTTACACTTTTCTTCAATCTGATCAAACTCTCAGAGTCTGGGAATGCTCAGTGATGTGGTTTCGTGTCACATGTTGTACCGTGACTTTTGGAATCACCTCGAGGTGTTCTGAATCTTCTCTGGGTGTTTGTGTGTGTCTAATGTCTGAGTGTATTGAGTCAATGAGACCACAAGGGTGAAACCACAACGAGTTAAGGACTTCAACTGTTGACAAAACACTTGCTTGCAGGCACACAACAGATTTGCACATGAACTTTCACACACAGCTGGACAAGTCAGAAATCCCATTTATCTGCATGCTCTATTTAGGTCTCATTCTTGCTTATTTTTTAGAAATCAAACAGAGTGTATTCAAAGTGGCTTCATAGGTTTCATTTTTTGTTCACTTAAATAACTCTTATTAGCACAGTTTATCAGGAGACACTGTGATTGTGGTGAAATTAGGTTTACTTTATCAGTCAGTAATTATTTTCCCAAGTTCATTATGCCGCTTGGATAACATCTCACTAAATGTGGACTGATAGAGCTAATTTTTTAGGAGGTTTTTTTTGGTTGCCATTTCTAATTAATCTACAACAAAATAATTAGACTAAAATGGTTGCTTAAATTGTAGCCATATTTGTAGCTTGTTACTACACCTCTTGTGCACTTGTGACAAAAATGCTTTTTACACCAAAAGGAGGAGTCTATGAAACACTTGGTTCATAACGTTCTGCACTGGGTGAGCTTTAGAACATACTGTATATTTTAACTTTTTACACCAAAAGCTCTTGGTTATTTTTACATTTTTATTAATGTTTCATTAATCGTGCGACTAGATCGCTGTGGTGACCCCTAACACAGGGAAAAAGCCGAAAGAAAAAAAATTAATGTTAAACATGTTTATAGTTTGTGGGTCCTAACCAGTTATTGTCTCAATGACAGCATCATTAGGGACCTATGTATTATTTAATCATCACAGATACAAGCAGCGGATGATGCAATAATAATCATTATTATAATCACTGCAAGTCTAACCGATGCAAACCAGTTGGTTCTGAGCCACAATCCTGCAACAACTTGTCACACAATTTGCTAATAATATCTTCAGTCACTACAGAATTTGTCTTGAATGTTTAGTATTATGCTATAATTATGGGGCAAAAATAGGAAAGTGGCTTCATAAAGTAAATAAGTCATCGGCTGCCCTGGTGTTTAAAAATGTGCATCTCCACCGGCTAATGAAATATTTTAATTGATCACAAAACGTTACTTTCTTTTATCAGTCTGTTTAATCAAATAAACCTGATGATTTAAAAAAAATCTAATTTAAAAACAATGTTGGTTGACCAAAAAGTCACATAAAGTGTAACATATAAAACAAATAATTATCACATCAGTAATAAAAATAAACTACAAAACAGACAGTCCAACTTGAGCCTCAGAAATAATTTATTTGTGTTCTCATGACAGGATGTATGAGTATTTTGAACAAACAGTAACATAAATGCAGTGATTAGCTGTAAATCTGCCCATGATCAGTGCAGTGTGTTTCATTGATTTACATTCATTTTGACCCCAGTTGGCACCCTTGGCTTCACCCACCTCCCCTCTTTCCCCCCAGCTGGGAGGCTCTACTACCTCAGAGCATTGCGTCTGAACCAGGTGAGTTTGTTGATACAAGGTGAAGTTCAGCATGTGCCAAAATTTGTTCTTCTCACTCCTGTAGCTTATAAATTTTAAACATAAAAAAAAACAATAAACACAAAAACTGATATGAGAGGTGAATTGGCTAAAGGTTCTGGCAGGAATTCGGTTTATTACAGTTTGTGCTTTCAAACAGCTAAAAATCATAGCAGTTGTCAGGAGATGATTATCCCCCACGCCCACGCCTCTGGTTCTTCTCTGAGATTTGTAAGACTGTCTTAAAATGTGTTACAAGCTGCAATTGATAGTTTCATACTTTAAGTGTGAAAACTGTGGTCTTACATTCTTATGAAAAGATTTTCCCAACATAAATACTTACATTCACAGCATGTTTAACATCAAGTCATTGTTTATTAACTCACATGAAAATATATTATTTATTTGTATAGATAATTTATGTTCAAATGAAACATTGGCTGAAAACAAAATGCACCTAACCTTAAATTAGAAAGTCAATTTCCTATATAGTGAGCTTTTTTTTCTCATCATGTAACTGCTATTTAAACAGTTTAAAATATTTTCCATCCAAAGTAGCCAAAACAGGAAAGCACTGCATGATATTGGCTACTTGTTCTAAAGAGTTAACAATGATTTATAGTCTAAACTCAATCAATAAAGCATTATAGAGCGATAAACTTGAGTGAGGAATTTTTGATGAGATGAGTATAAAGTTGTGAGTGGAACTGAATAAAATAAAAACTCAGGACATGGAGAAAATTTCAAAGTGTGGTACCTTGACAATAATTTTTGAGCAGATAAAAATCTGAGATCAGCATCATAAATCATTGTTGAATTGATCATAGTTAAGAGCTATAATTTAGTTTATATGGGTGGATTCGAGTCTTCTCTGTGAGGAAGAGCTTGGCCAATCCTAATGTAACATCTTCTGTAATATGATGAATCAAAAACATTTTATATTTGACCATTTTACCTCTTATCCAACTGTTAATTGGGGTAAGGGTGCAGAACACATGTGAAAAGTGGATTCACACAAGTTACTGTACGGTACAAGCTGATCTCTCCTGCAGTTACAAATATTTGTTTATATATTGCCATAATTAGCATTAATTTGTTTGAACTATCTGTCTATCCGCTTCATTTCCTTGCATTTTTCTACTTGTATGCAGGGGGTCACTGAGAGAAGATGGTTCCTATTCCAACAGCCATTGGACAAAATGCAAGTCTCTTCAGCTTATATATACAACAGTAAACGTACTGTAATGTTTTACTGAGGGTAGTGCTTATTTTTTTAAAGTAATGTATAAGTAGATGTTAACACATCTTGGAAAAGTTGTTTTAAATGATACCCAAAAAATGATGTGACGTTATTTGCTGTCTTCTAGCAAGTTAAGAATATGAAAGCCATTCTACGTATTTTGAACTTTGCCCAGGAAATGTTAAATAATTTGTCATCTTTAAGGCCTTGTTGAGGTACCCTCATATCTGCTGGCATATGCGCAAGAGAGCAGGTGAGGGCTTGCATGAGTTGGTTTTTCCAATATGTGGGAATGCAATGTGTATCTTGCTCTGAACATACACCACATGAACGCGCAAATGCAAGAGGTCAGTAAGTGTTTAGGTATTTTCAGAAATTTACCTGACTATCAAGTGAAAAACACTTCAATTTAAGCATGGCAGTTTGCCAAAAGTTTGTCAGGGTGGTTGTGACGAGTCTATGAAACACTTGGTTCATAACGTTCTGCACTGGGTGAGCTTTTATATGAAGTAAAATGAGACAGAACATATATATGAAAAACAATCTTCAGCAAGGACTTAGGAAAGAAGTGTTTCAGACATCAGAGGTTGTGACTAATAAAAAACATACCTTTGCTATTTGAACCCATGGAGGACATAATGCAGATATCATGGGGTGGGGGCCACGCTGGGGGTGTGGTGGTATTGAATAAAGGGGGAGAAGTAGAATGGAGTCAGTTGATGTGAGTTAAAAAGTCTAACGTGCTGATATGGTTTTCATCCCAGCAGCATTTACTAGATGAGCGTAAAGTTTAATATAACAGGCCAACATTTCTGTCATACAGCTGGATGGGGGGAATTTATTTTGCTTTCTTTTGCTCCGCAGAGCCTTTTCTTTCCATCCGCCACACTATTTTGGCATATGTTCTTGCATTAGGCTATCAGTGACACCCTTTGTTTTTTTTTTTATTGTAGACAGCCAATGTTTTCAGTGCATACAAAGTTCATGTCAAAAATCCTTTGCCCATCATTTTATTCTCAAGTAATTCTGTGAATCTGTCTTTGTGCATCTGCATTCCTGATGTTCTGATGCAGCCAATCTTGTAAATCAATCAGTTCTCTCATAAAGGTTTTAAAAGAATACCTAGTACAAAGTAAGTCTCTCGCGCTGGAAACAAGATTCTGATTCCTGGCTAATGGAAAAATCCGGCAACTTGTTATAATTGTATCCTCTGACACTGTAATTATGCTCCTATTGTAAGTTTAAGAGTTAAAATTGGAGGGTAATGCAGGATATACTGTATAAAGCAGACCTCAAAGTCTATACATTGCATTATATTTTATTCATGCCCACAAAACTGCAGAAAATTAAACAAGGTTTATAGCTTTATAACTCTTCAGTCTGTCTCAGACAAACACACACGCACAAAACCACACACACATACACACACACACACACACACACACACTTCCTCTTTCTCTTGAACGCAGAACACAGTAATCCAAGTTAATTATCTTCAACACTACAAGTATTTGGAAGAAACTTTGTAATGTGCACACATGTGACTGAACAAAGATCCTATCAGTACAGGCAGCCAATCCGTTTATATCATTGGCTTAAAGTAGTCTCCACAAACCAGGAAACCACCCCCCCCACCACCACCACCACCACCAAACACACACATACACACGTGTGCACACACAGATTTTTACTCAGACATGCTGATGACACGCCTACCAAAACACAGCATTGCACTTTATATGGGGAATGCCACACCTGGCAGGAGTAGGTATGATTTTCCCCCTTTTAAATGAGTGTGGTGGTTAGGCTGGCACAAGGCAGCAGACTGGCATGACTGAGCAGGCCTTTGCTTTCAGAGAGGGGAGGGGAAGGGAAGGGAGGCTTCCGAATGACGAGTGAGAAACACAGATTGGTTGGGGGCATACAAGCCGAAGGCTTCTGTGCAGAAGAAATTCCTAAAATATTCCAAGGTGAACTTTTTATCTGCTCCACCTCAGTGCCGACATATGGTTACATGCCACACCCTGGAAGCTCTTATCCCCTGAGCTGTGCGCAATACTGTATGCTGAAAGCAAACCAGGATAACATTCAGCTAAATCAAACAGAGTGGATGTGAGACTCAAAAAAACAACAAGTGTCAGAGAGGAACATGTAAAAGCATTTGTAAACAGTATTACAGTATAGCCAACAGGTACGAGCAGGACTAGTGCTGCAGCATCTTATTAAAATTCAAACTCACAATATAAAACCGGCAAGCATGGAGTGGCTATAAAAACAGTCTTGCACCAGTCTTCTACAACTAATATTTGCCTCTTTTCACTGTCATAACATCTAATACAAAAGATTAGTTTTATCTATAAAATACAGATCTTGTATAACTAAAATCCAGCAGTTGTGAATGTGGCAGTAAACTGTGCAGACAACCCATATTGTGTCCAGATGAGGTCTTGACTCTGTCCTTGACTAGGTGTCCACTGTTAATACAGCTAACCAATTCCACATTGCTAGAAGTTTCCCAAAAACCAGATCAAAGCTAAATTAAAATAAACCATATGCATGTGCAGATTTGTACATGTGCACCTTGTGAGCTGTGACGTTCACAGTGTGTCTTTTGCTCTGCTTCACTGCATGATTCATGCACACGCCATATCGTGGAAAAGCAAACTTGTCAAACACACTACAAAAATGCGGATCACTGACACAAGGGTGGTTTACACATAAAAATATGAATAGCAGCCTTCAGTAGGTTGGATTCAAAGAAAAATCTCACTTATAGATATGCTTACTTTCAGCCATGCCGATGTATATATGTATATGCACACACATGTATGGAGAAAGCTGAAAAAAATACAAGACATTCCTCCCTCCGCTCACCTTTCTGGCTGCACAGTGACTCCAAACTCCAGTGAGTGCGGCGTGCTGCCGTCTCTCCTCTCTGCCTGTCTCCCTTTCCCTGACTCACTTCTCAACCTGTAGTTAGAGTGTGGCACTAGTTGCACTCTGTGGCGGTGTGCGATAAACTAAAACAGAGAGGAAAAGGAGGAGAGATGGGAGGGATAGCAGGACAAATGAGTCCTGCCCAGACTGATGATAGAGGTTTCCAAAAGACGCCCTCAGGAGAGACAAGATTAAGAACACTTCGCTCCACTTGAAATTTAACTTTCACATCACTGTGCTGTTTTCACGATTTAACACTGTTTTTTTCTTTGTTTTTCTAAAATCAGTGTTGCTCACTTGATGTACAGCCAACCTATAACCACAATCTTTTAAAGTCTTGCCTGCCTTCTTTTCTACTTTTACAACTTTTAGCAACTATTTTTTCCGCCCTCACTGCCGCAGTCTGTTGACTTTTATTGAAATTCGGTCTTTAATTCTGTCCGTCTTTCACATACATATGCTTTCAGTGTATGCATTTCAATCCATAAACCCTTAAGCTACTCTTCTTGCGCACTGCTGTGCAGCTGTAAGACAAAGTTTAGCCACACCTGCTACTGCTGGAATAAGTGTGTATGTGAGTGTGGGTGGTACACACCTATCAGGTTGTTTTTATTTTTGTTCAACAATTTCCTGCTGGATCATTAACGTTCTGTCTTATCTTTATCTTAATATTTAGAAGCTGTTAAACTGAGATGGTACAAAGTATTTAAAGTGTTTAAAGAGTGATTCTGAGAAATGTGCTCAACAGTTAATGGATGCATGCCAGTTGATTACATGACAATATGCAAAACAGTCATCCCTCACTGCAACCATCTCAAACCCACCTTACACCTCACATTTTAGGAGCCTCAACACTTTCTTTCCAGAATGTGAGGAATGCAGTGCGTTTGTTGGGAGGACAGTGAATACACTTAAGGATGAACTTAAGAGATTCCTGGGTCATGAACCCGTTGAATGAAAAGTACAACAAAAAGATCCGGCTACATTTCAAGGATTAAAGGTACAAAGTTCGTTACTGTCATTCGCATCGCATGTGGTACCTGAGGTGGAATGAAATTGTGTACACAGTGTGCCAGTTACATCCAACATTAGAAAAAAAAAGAAGTGTAAAAAGAAACAGTATATGGATCTAAGATACACTAAAAGAATGCCCAACGGTACGCTAGAAGATTTAAGACATACGCTAGTCACTAATAGTGCAAAACAATACACCCAACAGCAGCAGCACAATTATTTAGTTTTCATAAGTTTTCAACCATTTAAGTAAAACAATATATATATAAAAAAAAGGAACCTGACAGTAGGGCTGGGCCATATCATATCGTTCACGATAATACCGGCAAAAAAAGCTTGCCCGGGCAAAAAAATGATATCATGATATGCTAATTTCATGACGTAATACGTCAGTGCCTCGCCCCCTTAACAACCGAACGCTTCGAACAACCAAACCGAACTGCGCACCTCCCCTCCACCTGTCAGTACTGGTGTTGCGCGCAATACTAGCTAGCTAAAATGCTAAAAACAAACAACGCACGTCTCAGCTTCTCTCCATCCAGCTTTAAACTGCAGGTACAGACAGCTCGTCTTCCCGCCCCCCTCTCTGAGCTGCGCAGGCTGCGTCTCCCTCGCTCTAAACTGTTCTCAAATACACGCAGCTCAACTGTCTCTTGAGTTCCATAGTGGGTCCATGGACCAAGAGGCAGGTGATCAGAGACAGATCAGACAGATAAATGAATAATTCCTGCAGGAATAGATGAAGCTGAAACACAACAAGCTTCAGGGTCAGCTGATCACCTTGTTACAAGTTCTAGAAGTTATACTTCATTTAAAGGCAACATACAGTATTTTGTTGTAGGTTACATTTATGCTCAACAGATCTTAAGCTTCATTTTATTTAGTTACTGTATTTTGGAAACTGCACCTGCACTTTAGTTTTTGTGGTGGATTTTGTTGATCTATATTTTGTGCAGACTTTTTCAATCTAAATAACAGAAGGATCATTTTTATTTTTTTATTTTTATACTTGGAGACTGAATACTTTTATTGTCAAATAAATAACTTAATTTCTGTTTTTTGTTAGTGTTGTTATATCACGAAATTTATCATTATCGTCAGAATGCTCTGAAATATCACAATATAATATTTGAGCCATATCGCCCACCCCTACCTGACAGACTATCAAGAGTTTGTTTCAGTATTGAGAGAATATGTGAATTACTGCACACAAATGGCCTTTCTGAGGGGACATAAACAAGAGATTTCCAGCACAGCTATTTGGTCATTTTGTAACTTGATCAAGAGATAAACCAGAGCACTGCTGACACCTTAACAATGTGACATATAACAGGTTTCGTAACATATTGCACCCAAGAGGAACTTTGCACTAACCAGGTTAAAATTCAGTCATTTAGATGATTCAAATAAAAATTTATAAAGTTGTGATATCAGATACGGAGATCACAATAACGTTTATCAGTTGCAGCCTCAGCACGTTTATTTCTCGATCCTGAGGTGTTGAACCCAAATGCAGGCAGGATGATAGAAGCAGGAGTTCCTTTTTAAACTAAAAATGATTTATTTTTAAACCACAAAACAAAAGGCTGGTCGTGGCAGAAAAAAACTTACAAATAACAAGGACAGGTACAGACTCCAGGAACATGAACTGAGGAGGACCGTGTTGTCTCTCAGCAGAGCAGAACAAAACAATGACCTGACCGCTTGGAGGTGGATGGCAGGAGTTTAAATGCAGAGCTGAACAGGTGCAAGGAATGAAAGGCTGATTGCAGAGCTGAGGGGGTGTGGTGAACTGTTGACTGACAGGAGTGGCTGTGAGCAATGACAGATGGGTGAAAAGCAAAACACAGTAGGAAAAAACAAACAATGGCATGAGGGGCAGAAGGAGTGAGTAGATGAGTGGAATCAGGGCTGAAGAGGTAGACAGAAGAGTGAGAAAATGATAGACAAAGCACAATACAACATTGACCAAGTACAAGAAACAAATCACACAAACAGAACAAAAATCAGAAGGGTAGAAGAACAAAGAACATGAAGGCAGGATGGAAAGAAACATGACATGAGCAGTGGTGTACAGGTGAACTGGATGAGCAGAGGAGGCATGGTGCAGGGAGACAAGGGCTGAGGAAGGGTGACAGGAATTACAGGGCTGAATGAAGAGAACTAAAAGCATGACTGTGGACAGATAGGGCAAAACATAACGGAAGGGAGTGAGTGTGGGACAGGGCCAATGGCAGGGGGTCAGCGGGGCCGCTGACCGTGACAGTTTATGAATGTTTACATGTAATCTCTCTGTCCTGACTAAGATAACCGTCACGATATCCCCTGTTTTATTCTCCCCCGTATTCCCACCCCGTATTCCCAGGAAGTACCAACTGAATCAAAGTGAAATGTACGAGAGCAGCATGTGATTCAGTGCTTGAATTATGAGAAAAATCCTGTTTACAGACATGGGGGCCTTGACCTATGAGTCACTGTAGTCTTAGGGATTTTTGCATGGTTTCCCCATTTTGCTGGATGGCTATCACTCTCTCTCCCCCTATTCCCGCTTGTCTTGTTTTAAGCAATCACATTTTCTTCTACTCATTCAATAAGATTTTGAAGAAGTGGCTTGCTTCTGTCATGGATTCTAACGCATTAACAACTAACAGCTGTTCGGCTAATGTGCAACACTTACTGTAGTTGTCCGATACTCTTCTTCGTGGATTTCTGTGACTGAATAAAAAGTCAAACACAGTGTGTTAGAGGACAATGTCAACAATTTTAACATTAAACTTGAAAGTACATTTTTTTGCCATAATGCTTTTGAAAGTTATATATTTGATTACTTTTCATATATATCCATTAAAACAGTCTGCTCAACTTTGTTCAAGTTTTCCCAAACTGAGTCTCACCAAGGAAACTCTGTGGGTGTCCTTTGTTATCTGACATTAGATTCTGTGGGGGATGAGGGTTAAGTAGCGGGGCGACTGCGGTAGTTTCATCTCAAAGACGTTTGATTTGGTTGGGTTCTTGACATTCTTGAGCATGCTTCTTAAGTGAATCTGACCTGGTTTTTCTGTACAGTGGGGCACACCATCATGTGGGGGATGCCTAAACTATGAGGAAAGGGCTGAGTTTGAGATGGTATTTTGATGCGTAGTGTCAAAATAAAATGCTCATCAATAGACAATAGTTTTTTCTAACTTAACACTTACCACAGCTTACCCGGTAGATATGTTGTTCAAATGTAATTAGATTCTTAGACATCATCCCAGTATTTCACACAGTGTTTCATAGAGTTTCTATTAAATTCTCATTCAACATGATAAAAAAAACTTATTTTATCACTTGCAGTTTAGGTTAAGGATACAGAAAAAAGCATGCCATAAAAATACTCATTTTTTGACTTGGTTGGGTTACAGGTAATTTCCTGATAAGGCTAGAAAAGGTTATGATTAGTTCTGAATTATTTGTTTTGAGTGAGATAAACAGACAAACATTCACTGACCCCCGAGTTGGTCAATGGTCACTGTATGTAAGCCCAACAACATACATTTGTTAAATTACAACCAATACTATGTTACTTCCTGTTTGTTTGAAGCCAATGAAACAATCAATTCAAGTTTGATATTAAAAAGAGAATAAAAAATTGTCAACTCATATGAACATCTATACAACAACAACAACAACAACAACAACAACAACAACAACAACAACAACAACAACAACAACAACAACAACAACAACAACAACAATTTATAATATATATATATCAAGAATCAAGAATCAAGGAATCAAGGAATCAAGGAGTTTTATTAACATTGCATCAATTTCCACCGATTACAACGTAAGTATGTATTGCAGGCATCCAGAAGAGAAATGAGTGCAAAAGCTGCAGCAAAACAAAGCATATTACATGTTTTATCAACACACGATATGTTTTATCAACACACGACATGTTTATTCAACACATTGATATGCTCTTAGCGCGGCCAGGCCCAATCTGTCTCCAGATGAAGGTCAAAAGCAGGAAAAACAGGCAGAAACACTGGGATTCACAGCATTGATATTAAAAAAAGATGAATCACATTTTGTCTTCAAGACACCGCGTGATTCAGTAAAAACCATATCAGAGCACATTTAGGTACAATAACAAAGGAAATACGGCAGGCAAGGAGATTGTGTCCATGATTAATTTCAGACAAACACAAAGTTCAGCAGGTGTGCAGCTGGGTGTTATCCGAAGCCTCACAGAAATCTCTGGGGAGGGGGAGGGGGGGGGGCTCTTCAACTCCTCACTCTAGGAGAATGGATTCCCACAGCCCGCTTGTCAAGGACATGTGCAGAAGCCAGATAATGTTTCGTTTGTTATCCAAATAGACCACAGTGTTCTTTTCCACTGCCGCCTCCAAGTCTGTGGGTGCTGTTTCATGGCCGAAAGAAATCCAAATATGTGGTTCTGCTCTGCCCCGCTTTCATGAGCTTCCACCTGTCCCTTGATCGATCCTGGGTGGCTGCAAACAAGTCCCAAAACGGACAGCAGGTGCACGGTGGTCCACCACTGCACCAATCGTGCGATTGAGCTCATACAGCAGCTGGGATGAGGAGCCCACGACCCGGTTCAGAGAATTTTGCTGATCAGGCAGTCCCGACAGCGCTCTGATAGCCGCCGAAGCCTCCCTCAGCTTCCGATAACAAACAACTCCGGTTACGCCAAAAAACAGAGCAGTTGCTACCAATAATCCAATAATCCACAAATCCTCCACGTCTTCGACACTCAGAACGGACAGACACATGGGCTGCCACTGACCCCACGAGTCCAGCACGTATCCAGCCGCGTGTGTGTCGGAGGGACAGACAGCTTCTCCTGACACGGTCCGCTTCGTGGAAAAAATCTTATCCATTGAAGAAACAGCCCAATTGATTAATTCCATATTGGTTCGAGTGAGCGCTGAAGGGTCGCAGACGAGACGAAAAGCAAGCAGGGAGTAGGAAAAACTTAGGGAGGGAAGAGCAGAAAGATATGCGACCTGCCTTGCCGAGTGCCGGAAGAAGAATATATATATATATATATATATATATATATATATATATATATATATATATATATATATATATATATATATATATATATACATATATATATATATACATATATATATATATATATATATATATATATATATATATATATATATATATATATATATATATATTAGGCATGTAACGGTTGTAGTTGGTGTACCGAACCGAAAAGGTACGGAGGTGGACCGAACCGAACGTGCTGTACCGAAACGGTTATTTTTTCACTCATTGAATGTTAATATGTGCGCCGCGGAACAAAATTTCCTGGGCGCGTTTCAGCACGGAGCTATTATCTCGCAGCACGCGCAGCATTAGCCGTTAGCTTCTCGCTGCGGTTTCCTGTTTGTTAACGTTATGGTTTTCTTGTTAAAAGACGAGCGCACAAAGCTGTGTGTGTGGACGTTTTTTCATGAAGACTGGATCTGCAGCAGCAACACGTCTAACGTGAACGCGCTGGAAACTACGTCATCAGAACGTGAACGAGCTGTTACAAAGTACGCTAACCACACAGCTGCATTTAAACAACTTCTACAAAGTGCGCTAACAACACAGCTGCATTTAAACAACTTCATCAGGTAATTTAGATGGGTCCAGATCAATAACACAAACTGTATGAGTTTTTAAAGCTCTGAATCTAAGTCTGAAAGTTTTTAATGCACAGTTGATCCTTGCTATGAGACATCCATCACGTCAACACTTAAGTCAAAAAGTTCAGCTCTTTATGAAAAAACTAAAACTGATGGTCAACAAGTCCTGGAGCTGATTTAAACCCTGCCCTGATGATGAGTGAGATATTCAACCGTTCAAGAGGTATTGTTATTTTATTATAATTATTATTTATAATTTATTATTATTTAAAATTATAATCTTATTAACTTATTTTTTTACCTCTGTGTTTTATTTCCAGTATTTCCAGTTACAGAGGTAGCTGCTCTCCTTCCACTTCAGGGAAATCCACCAGAGATCACCTGCTGCAGCTAAGAAGTGTGTGATGACTGAATTGAACTCTGGAACTGTTCCAGGACCAGTCCCACCAAGAAGAGGTTGTGAGTAATGAGGACAAATACAGCCACACTGGTGCTACTGGACAAAAACTTTATTAGTTAAGATTGTAAACAGTCTGTTGCTGCTTATTGTTCTGGTTCTGACTGTTATTGTATTCATTAAGATTTTTATTATTTTTAATATAATTTATTTATTGTAGAGTGCTGTTTATTTAAAATATCATCCAAATGGGTCACTTTTATTTATTACTACAATACAATACAAACATATTTTTGGCATATTTTCAAAATAAACATTTTGTAAGTCTTTATTTTGTTTTTTTTTTGTACCGAAAATAAACCGAAAATAAACCGAACCGAGCCCTCCTTGTAATTGAACCGAACCGAAATGTGATTTTAGCGTACCGTTACACCCCTAATATATATATATATATATACTATATATATATATATATATATATATACATATATATATACATATATATATATATATATATATATATATAT